>JAUTBV010147276.1:0-10892 GCA_032361325.1 Lepetodrilus fucensis | reverse complement strand
CTCGCATTTCTTGCGCTCTAGTCCATTAGGCCACCTGGCCGACGAAAGTTCAACCTAAAGTTTTATAGATGTTCAATTTCTCCTATTTCCCATTCCCCCCTAGTGGACCTGCACTGTTACTATACCCCATAGTGATGTGTTTAAATATGGGACCCGAGTTGGATTTGACCTCTTGTGGCTATGGTGGCCATCTTTAAAAATGGCAGATATGCTAATAATCAGTCATATATATTGGTTACTAATAAAGACATGAGGCCTGTTCAGGAGGGCAAGTTTACGCGAATTCGCGCGTGAGGTTATAATCAGAGGGGACAATTGTTTAGGAGGTGATTTCATGCGTGTACTCACAAGTTCGCGCCCTCCTGAACAGGCATCTGGACTCGATGTCATATCATATCATAGTTTCTGTCTTATTTTCCGCAGTGAAAAATACATCCATTTTCTAAACACATTCTTTCTGAGGGATGAACTACATGGGTGTGCGGTCGGATTCGGTAATAATACTCACATCCTTTTCCATAGTCTATGGTGGGAATGGTGCGATCAATGAGGTGTCTCTGTTCCTGGATCTGTCTGAAGTGGTCGGCCTGATTCATAGCCAGATCCTCGGGAGACTTCTGCAGCAGCTCTGAGGACAAAGGAATAGGATTCCTACAGGTCCATATACCAACAAAGAAAATCCCATAGACGACAGTGTTAACGTATTTATGCATAGCTACTGATTCAGTCTAACAGATACCACAAAACAACTTTCACTGCAAAGTCCAGTTCTCCAACAATGTAGGAATCAAAGAAAAAACACATTTCACGATTCGGGAAAAGTTACGTAATCTCGGGGCCTGATTGTAATGGTGTTTGGACCTACTGGATATGTATCCTTGCTGCTTCTTCCGCTCAATCATCCTGAGCTGCCAGTTTCTCAGAGCATTGTTTTCATTGGCCTGAAGGCGGATGTGGTCTGCCTTGGATTTCTTCTTCTCGTACTTCAGTGTGGGCACGTGGGTCTGGTCCTCATCCCGGGGCGTGGGCAGATCCTTAAAAGGGGTGGGGTAGGGGAGAGATGAAATAATATATAGATATAGAACTGACAGCTGTTAGCAGCTGGCTTGTGAGGTTTGGAGATGGGTTAATGCCAGTGTGTAAGCTATCATGCCATGATGGTGTATTGCTTTTTCCTCTCAGGTTTTACTATATCTTATCATTATGAGAACTACTTTTCTAAAAAGTTAATTTTAATGGCACTTTAACCCTCTCCCTGCTGAAATAGGCAAAAACACTAATCATTAGGGTATCTCCAATTGCCGTCAGCAGGGAGAGGGTTAATGCATACTATATTAGCCCCCTTCCTGCAGAATTAGGCACAGCTACTGTTCTTTAGGGCATTTCCGGTTGCCTTCAGCATGGAGAGGGTTAAGGATTATATAAACTTTGATGCAGCATCATTGTAATAGAATCAATGATAAATCAATGATAAATCTGCCATAACACTGATTGATACATGGATCTGCATTCATGTGTAATGGAGCACTGCACCGATCATGGAGATTCGAACCCGAGTTTCTGGATTGCGAGTCCCACTGAGCTAAAGGGATAACCTTGCTGGCCAAGACCAGTAGGATCATCTGATATCACAGCTGCCAACACATACAATAATCACATAAAAGGAAAGGTAAAATCTTTACCACGATGTCGCCTTTCTCGACCGCCTGTTTATGGAAGTCGTCGTAGGATCCCAGAATGCTAAATGGAACGACGCTGCCGTCGGGGTAATATCGTGGACCGGAGTAGCCTGAAAATGCCAACAACATTAGCTGTACAAATGATTATCACAATGGCAGGTCTACCATGGCCTAGTAGGATTCTTCCTATGTACAGCAGAATCTAGTTGGTTTGTTATTTTGTTAATGTAGTTTAGTACAGGAGATAGGGAGAGTTTGATGTTAAGATCAACAAAAAGATGAACAGAAAGAAGATTATTATTTTCTTTAATATTTTCTTTTATAGAAAAAAAAGATGGTCTACTGAGGCTAAGAAGTTCATTAGAACGTTTCAAGGATAGGCCCCTCAGGTCAATGGAGGTCAACAGTGAGAAGAACTATTACAAACCTGAGGTGTCGATGGGCTGAACATTGGCGTCAGGAGGTGCTGGCTTGGCCACGGTAACACTGCAGAGACACAAGTGATATCATGTACTTCACCTCCACCACCCAGCAGTCTCAACACAAGCATACCAATGTGATACAAGATGCTCCTACTCAGTACTGGTCTTGGCCAGCGTAGTTACCCACTTGGCCAAGTCAGTTGAGTGTTGGACTCCAGCAACTCTGGTTTGAATCCCAGGATCGGCAGTCCTCCTGTGACAACTACAATGTTGGATGCCAGTGAAATAGCAACATGCTGATCCTTGGATTCGACCCCGAGTTACTAGATTGCAATGCTTAACTGACTTGGTCAAAGAGGTAACCCCTACTGGCCAAGACTAGGAGCATCTTGTAGCATACCCCGGCTACACAAAGAACACATTTGGACAGTATATAAATTACATTTAAATTATTCTATTATTCATTTCTGCTAGAATTGGTTCCTACAAGTGTTCTGACTACAGCCAACTGACCAAAAATGTGATACAACCAATTCATTTTCATATTTTACTCTTCTGTTACAAATTCTTTTAGCAATGAAAGAAATAAAGAAAATGGAAGCTTTCCACATTACAAGATATTTTCATGGAATATCATAAACTCCACAAACATTTTAGTTTTTGGTTTTTCTCTCTCTGATGCCGGTTTAAGTTTGCGGACAGTAACAGACACGGGGTCTGGAGTCTTCTTCTGCTCTCCTGGGGGTCGTGGTTCATGGAGCTGGAAGATGAAGAGAAGCAACTACATAGTGCATATGCCAATACCAAATGTCTGCCTACCATCCCTACTCTTACCATGACTCAAAGTAATCATGCATATCGCATACCAAATGTCTGGCTACTATCCAACATTCTATGCATGATAGCATGGCATGAACACTGCCAATAGGAAACAATGAAGTGGATTAGAAATATGTAACATGGTGTCTGGAAAAGGAAAGGACATGTAGTCAATGTTGTGGCACATGGTCAGAGAAACTGCTCAGGTTGGAAGCATGTTTGTTTGGGCCAATGGTGTCAATAATACCAATTAAAATATGCATAGGGACAATGATGGGCCAATGCAAATGGCATCATGAGTGGATGGATGTTGGCTTGGCTGATAAAAACCCGAGCGTATCTATGATTTGTTACTATCCACACTAAGACGCAAGCTGAAAAAAACTTGTGGTATAACCAGTGTTTGAAAGAGAGCCCATCCGCACGCCCGCGACAGGTTATTTTCAGCGAGGATGGGTAACGTTTTATCCATGTACGCTTGCATGTCGTGTTACTTTTTGTTCGTTTTTCAAGATGCATATCATCGATCACTGGCCAACATGAATGAGGATGGGTAACTTCTCAGATGTACCAGTACCAGTACCAGACATGATTATCATACCTTCTGATCCCCACAACCTTGACCCACTATCCACATCCAGTTATCCTACCGTTTCATTCCCCATAACCTCTCACCCCCATCCAGTCACTGTACTACCCACCACAACCACCCCTACCCCCACCTTCTGCTCCCCACAACACCCTACCCCAACCTCCACCACCACTGTACTACCCACCACCACCACCACCACCTTCTGCTCCCAACAACACCCTAGCCCCACCTCCTGGTCCTCCTACCTTCTGAAGTTCCTCTTCTTTGATCTGAAGCTTCTCAATCTCCTCGCTCCAGATGAAGTGTCTGGACGGCGGGCGGTTCTCACTGCTTTCCTCCTGAGAAGGAGTGGCTGACTTCTCTGGTGTGCCATCTCTCTTGCCCTTCTTCAACCGATCTGCAATACACAGCCACACAAACCTGTTGGAAGGGCGAGTTTTATGAAGGAAGCTAAATGATCAGATTCCTAAATATTTTAACTGCATTGGGAGAATAGGGCAATATGTACATCTTCTCCATGCTGGAGGCAACCAGAGATGCCCTCAAAGAGATGTGTCTGTGCCTAATCCAGTAGGGAGAGAGTAATACAAAATACGTGGGGGCAAAACGTACCTCCCAAAAAGATAAGTGGGGGCAAAACATATCTCCCTAAAAGAAATATACCTCCCAAAATACAGGTATAGTAATGGGAGAGGAGAGGCACAAGTGGGGGCGAAATATCCGGCACATGTTTTAACACTCTCCTTGCTAGGTTAGGCCATGTTCTTTAGGGCATCTCCAGTTGCCTCCAGCATACAAAAAGAGAGAGTTAATTCCCTGGTACTGGTAAGCATGGCTTTGATTTTGACATTCACATTTACTAGTAAACATAGCAGGTCTGTGAGAAGTCAATAGGGAATATGTCTTGTCCAGTGTTCAAAATTACTGCTGGAAACTTACTGGCCCGAATAATGATACAAATAACAAATGCTTAAAAAAATTAAATAATTCTACTGGCCCTTAGGATACCTTTAGCATTGGGTTAAATGGCCGGGCCAGCGGTACTTTCGAACACTGCTCTTGTCCAATGCCTGAATTCTTGTCAGACATCAGACTGAGTAATAATCATGAAATAGATGCATTCAGACACTGTCAGATCTCTATAGATGATGTGACAGCAATAAACAATCCATGTTGGGAGAAAAAACAACAACGCAATAGATTCTCTTTCAATAAAGTTCCATTTGATGTCAACTGAATGTGTTCACGGTTGTCTGTGTTCATGGTTGTCTGTCTGTGTTCATGGCTGTCTGTGTTCATGATTGTCTCTCTTCATGATTGTGTTCTTGGTTATATGTGTTCATGATTGTCTGTGTTCATGATTGTCTAGTGTTCATGGTTGTCTGTGTTCATGATTGTCTCTCTTCACAATTGTCTGTGTTCATGCTTCTCTGTGTTCATGCTTATCTGTGTTCATGATTGTCTGTGTTCATGATTGTCTAGTGTTCATGGTTGTCCATGCTCATTATTGACTGGTTGAGACAAAACTTAGATGCACATTATTTGAATTAGCCTGGGTCCATTACTGACTTCATAGTTTGATACACAGCGATGAACAGTTAAACATACAGATCTGGACTCTCCTGTACAAAACAGCATAACTGTAACTCTAATGGAGTAGTTCATGGTCAAGGGTGGAGTTGGGGTTACCTTAGAGTTCTGGGGTCACATTTATAAAAGGGCTTAAGCCAGTTTTTGATGATCAATATATAGCGAAAACTGACTTAAGCCCTTTTATGAATACCGGCCCTGCTGTTTGATTCAGGAAAGTTCCAACCGTTGTCTTTGTCTTTGCACATTACTAGAGTGATCTATTGCTTACACAGACATAGTTACACAGATTTAAAGTTGGGATTTGGTAAATGGCATTGGTAGTTAGGTACCAGGATGAAATATTTAACATGAGATAATACATGTACACTTACGTGATGTAGAATGAACAGACAATCTCCGTAATCCTATCATGTGACCCTGTCGACTTGGTCTCCGTGCCGACATGGTCACCGGGCACCCTAGGTTCTGATGAATGATATCACAGACAGGATATATACAGGATATATACACAGGATATATATATACCCACAGGTTAAAGATAGGTACTTATAAGAAGCTAATGAGAATCTAGTCTTCTAGTTCTATACAGCAGAACCTGTTTGAAAAATACCATTCAATCTGGGCGAGCATTGTTGACCTTTCACATGTCAACATATCAAATAGGATCTCAACCATAACTGTGGATTCATTTAGTATGTAAATTCACGCCCAATAAACATGTTAACAACAATAGCATCAATGGAATCACGACAACTTGGTACAAGTAATCAACAGATACAAAGACGTCAAAGCTCTTCATGAATAATCTTATCCCTTAGTAATTCACAACTTCTTTGCTCAACATTGCCATCGAGATTTACAAAGAAAAAAAGCCATCAGTAATATACATGATAAATAGTTAACCCTCTATCCACAATAAATGTACCGTGATACACAATCTGTCACAGAGCAAGTAGGAAGAGTTCTTGCACCTTTCCACAGAATCACTTTCCAGAACTTCAGAAGCTCCGTAGAATAATAAGAACTCTTTAAGTTGAGAATCAAAATACTTCAAATACACCTCCATCAACCACCGTCCCGGGTAAATAAACATGAGCACACCCCGACTGTGAACTGACGACGCTACCGAACAATACCCCATTATTGATCTTCTATGTTTGACTTTGGTCGCTAGGGAGTAAACGGAAAAGACCCGGTCCACAACAATTAACATCGAGAGCTTAATTAATGGAGTCAATAACAAGGATATAAACCTGTATCAACATTTTTGCCAGACAATGGTTAGTCGATAACATGAATTAGTATTTACAACAACGAAAAATAAACAAACAGGAAAATGGAGTTGAAGTAAAATGACATCACTAGTGTCGTGAATAAATGCTTTTATCGTAATTCTGGAAATCCGGAAACACATATCATAGCATGACTTTCTTCCAATGTCAGATGACCTTTACCATTGAGTCTTGTTAGAACTGAGAGAATAGGGAATAACTAAACCTTCTGACTAAATCTTTGCAATGATTTATTCACTGTAATAATAACATGCAACAATGAATAGGAAATCATAAACACATACACTGAGTATTAGAAACATGACATCATTGCATGTCGCCGTTGTAATCCAATGAAATTATATTTAACAAACCAATACCATGACACACCAATTCCATTAATAGAAATATATATATATAAATAAAAATAGAAATCAATTTTCTCCATTTAACAACATTCGAGATCGCGCATTCAAGACGCGTATTCATAAACACCAATTTACCTGTCCAAATCCTTTCCCAAAGCACACTGGCGACAGACAAAGAACCAAGGAGCTAACGTATATTCACTTGCATAGCCCGCGCAAACCAACCAATTTAGCACACAAAGTTATTAAGCAAACACCACGAAGGGGATATATCTGATGTAATTGAATACCAGACATTGGAGCCCGTCAGCATACGTTTAATAACTAAAGATAGTTATTTAAAGATTACTGTAAGACTCCTTGAAAATACCATGTATCTGTGTAAATGAACGCAAGCGTGAAACTCTTGAAAATCTAAGCTAGTCCACGTGGCTGTGGAGATAATATGAAGTTACGGTCACAATAGCAACCAATGTGTGTATGGCATGGAATATGACGTTCAAATTTCTATTCCCTTTAGGATTGCTCGTGTACGAGTCCTGTTCACTGATTTGATAATTGTAAAATTTACTGAGTAATAACTATGAATGAAGGAACTGTTTCCGTGCTTTAGTAATTATGTGAGACATAACAAGTAATAACACTAAATACAGAATTATTCTGTTAATAATAATAATTAAACATTTAGATTTATACCTAATATGATTAAATATACAAACAATTAAAAGAATAAAATGAAATCGGTAAAAATTACTGTTAGCCATTTTCTAATACATGTATTTGAAGATACTTCCATGACTAAATTTATGAATGAAAAGGTTTGCAGTGTAGTTTGTAACCAACAGAAAATAAAATGGATTAACAAATGTATATATATATTTTATTTTTAGTATGAAAAGAAAACCACCATTGCTTATTCAGATTTAACATTTAAAATATTCAATGAAGGACTTTTCAATTATTGGAAAATTTTTAATCTCAAATTAAGAATATTGCAAACATTTCAGAACTGTGTTGCTGGTTTTCCTTGATATATACATGACAGTCGATCATAATAACAGACACTTCTATAAGATATCTTGGGATTAGTTTGCATAACTATTTGAAGGAAATACAGTATCAAATTATAGAGGAATGCCTTTTCGACATGAAACTGATAAATCTTTGACTAACGTGCCATTCTCTTTGTGAACATTACATTTGCCAGATTTTCTAATATACATTATATGTACTGCTAATAAAGTTCACATCAAGCAATGAAGCATCAGAATGGTACTCAAAACAAGAAGCAAGCACGCACTGTTAGAATTATTGGATGTTTTGTCAGAACTTGTCACAGAAATATGCAGTGGACAACGTACTTAAAATGGTATAAACCAGACAGTCAACAGAAATTGTGGGTGAGGTTCATATATTCTGTTTACATTTGACAACATAAACTTTGATGGGTTCTATTCATGTTCCCAAATAACTTTCATCCAGCCAATGTAAATTAACCCTCTCCATGCTGGAGGCAACCAGAGATGCCCTAAAGGGCAGTGTGTGTCTAATCCAGCAGGGAGAGAGTTAAGTTTAATCAGACCTATCCACGAGTATATTATATATGGTAGATCTATCTATAAGGATTTGTTTTACATACATACATTTATCTATCTCCATAGGACACAATTTTGGCATATTTTAGTGAAGAAAAATCACAATATCAACCACACTTTTATATTGAAATAGATTAATATTTATCAAACTCAGTCAAATATTATGTATTGTGACTATGATATTAAAAACATGAATACAAATATAATGTATTATGATGTTCCTTCCATGAGAGAATTAATAAAGACATTGTATTTTGTTCTTCTGTTTTGCAAGAATTGAGGTCAAACTGACACTCAGTGGCAATTAGTACACACAAAACAGGCTAAAATATTTGTTTCCAGTGAAAAGAAGAAATTGGGAAAATTATGATTATGATTTGGGGGATGCTTTTGATATTGCATGTTCTGTAGCAGCTCCAACTGATATCTCAGGAGATATCTCAGTGATATCAAAGTGATATTGCACCCGGACATAACACAATAATAGAACCATATCTGGAAATACATGTACAATATGTTTGTCATATCATTGGTCTGCCAGACAATATAAATTCTTCCCAGTACATGTGAACCCCATTAATACCCAATTCATGCTTGAATGTGTCAATCCAAAATTTCACGTGAAGGATTTACCGCTATCCCTCTTTTCTCGACTGCGAAGGTTATTGTTGTTCCACAATGGAGGCATCGTGAAATAGATTTCCATGACGGAGTGAGTTCGACATGGAAACAATGGATATTGACATGCGATTGTGCGAGACTGTATTGACAATACCCAGATCACTCTTAGTGTGTTGATGGTTTTCCACAGCGGTGCTTAGAAACTGGGAGCAAATCAGTAAATGAACAATTACCGTTAAATCTTTGCACAAACACTTTTCTGCACCAGTGTTTCTACCTAGTAATCATTTAATTATGGGATATTATCAGAATATAAACACACACAAAAATTATATATATATATTGATGGATTATTGAAATATTACGTCATGAAGTGGAATATTTCTGGAATATTTAAACATATTTTTATGTAACAAAACCATATCAGAGAACATGGTTAATAATTTAATAATTTATGAAAATACACTGTGTTTTTTCTTTTCAGTTAAAGATTGGAAAGCCCTACAATATACAATATTACAATAAACAAAAAACAATATATACTATATATGATAACATCATTATTACATTTTTATTTACTTTATTTTATGTTTTATCTGTTTTTGGACTGCACATTTTAGGATTTGAAAATGTATTTCTTTATTAGATATACTTTCAAATTCCTGTTATTCTACAGAAAGAAATATCTACCCGCCTAGATTTATCTCTGGAAGATGTCATGGTAATAAATACTAGCTAGCAGTAGTGGTCCTCTTTGTGTCATGTTAAACATTGCAGGATGAATGATTGGTGAACTTGCCATTGGAGTTTAACCTCAGGATTGTGTTTCAATCAATTTAAGATCTGTAAGGCACTAAATTCAGTACCAGCTGGTTGGTATCCAATGTCAGGCTTAGTGAAACAATACCTTCAAGATAGGACACTGACATGCAATTGTGTGAGACTATATCTTATATAGTTTGGCATGAAATGCATTGACACCCCTATTTCGTAGATTATCTCGGTAAATACTTCATGGGATGAAAACAAAATTTTAATTTGTTTTTCTTATTTCATTTGCCCTAACCAAAATAAAATAATAAAACATATTGCACCAGTAATAAAAAATCTGTTTATGTAACAATCACCAAATATTTTGAGTACTAGTAAGTATTATTTTATGCAGAGAGGCGACGTTTGAAAGAAGGCACAGGCACATAGGCTGAACTTGCACGTGAAGAAGAGCATCAGCACGTGCAAATCGAGCCTTTTAACCCGTTCCTTCTTTCGAACATCGTCCCTCTGCATAAAATAATACTTAGTCAAAATATTTTGTGATTTTTTATTACTAGTGCAATATTTAAAAAAAAAAAATTTTGGTTAGGGCTAATGAAATAAGAAAATGAAGTTTTTTTGTTTTTAATTCCATGAAGTATTTACCGAGATAGCCTACGAAATAGGGGTGTCAATGCATTTCATGCCAAACACAGGTATTCAGACCACTTGATATGTGTGATGGCCATCTTACACTGTAGGCGCGATTTCAAGTTTAGTAAAAAAAGGGATCAAATCAATACATGTATGTTTCTGCTGACAATTTCACTATCTGATGCGGTACATCCAGAAATATATGAATATCCAACAATCCAAAGTCTCTGCACATTAGAATCATTGGAACATTATGTAGTAGTAGTACATTGCCAAGAATATTGATGGGAAAATTATCCAGAAATACAAATAATCTATAAACACCCGGTATTTAAACACCCGGGCTTCAGTCAGTTTTTGATGATCAATACATAGCAAAAATTGACTAAAGCCCTTTTATGAATAAAGGGGCTTAAGTTTTGGACTTAAGTCTGAAAATTTAGACTTGGCTGAGCCACAGACTTAAGTCTTCAATCATAAAAAGGCTCAGCTAAATAAGTTTTTAAGTCTGCGGTTGCTAGGGGA
>JAUTBV010147254.1:0-10892 GCA_032361325.1 Lepetodrilus fucensis | reverse complement strand
CCGTTCGCATTTTATTGGTGTCACATTTACGTCTAAAATCTAGAGGTCGCATTAAATTAGTGACGCATTAATTTCGTTATTTACAGTATTTATTGTCTCTGTAAATACGACAAATATTAAACGGAATCTCACCCTTCTTCAGTCTTGTCCAGTGGCTCTTTGGATAGAAGTATGGATATGGCTGGAATGTCTCTGTTCACTTTCAGCCTGAAGAGAAACATGTCTTTAATATGAATAGAAACATGTACAGTGCAGGTTCTCACTTGTGATTTAAATTTTTGGAACTTTCACAACTTCATTCAGATATAGAATAGAGGTTGTAAATAGATTGTGATAACCAAGGACCTAGCATTAATATCTGCTAGTTATCTTTCTGGTGAGTGAAATCATTTTATAATGTGTCTATAAAAATTAAAAAATATAAAAAAATATAATTATAAAATACTTTTATCACTGTGTAAAGCAAGTGATAGTTCTCATGGGCATTATCTTGTACCTTTCTAAACCCTCCAACTTAGGTTCCCAGTATTCCTCGATCCTGAAAATACACAAAATACAGAGGCCATTTAGGCAAGATCTAATATCTGCATAGATATAAGTGAGGAAAATATGTGTCTAGGAATACATGTAATACACAGATGATAAAATTAATGACTATTCGACAAAACCAAATGAAGCAATAGGATGTGTTTTTTACCTTCTGAATCTTATCTTGGTAATTTGGTGCAAATTCTGAAAAAAATACCAAAAAGCATTGATATTAATATTTATAACAGTAGGATATTTAGACATGAAATGGCAACGAAAGTGTCGTAGAACAATTCCAAGTACATGTATACATGCTAGTTATGTATGATCATAATCAGTAGTATTAACAAATGAGCACCATAGACATAAATGTTTATACCTTAAACTTCCTCTTCATGATTTCTGCACAGGTGATAGTCTTGGTAACAGCCAGGCCAGATCCGTTCCATGTAATCTGCTTCACATCCGGCTCCTGGTGAAGGAATGTACAGCATATTTACACCAGTCAATAAAGGTCATCGTCATACATAGAAGTTAGCCAGGTGCCTGTTGCACAACGCTCTTGTAGTGCTACAATAGTTGTAACTGGGCTCCCGTCACAATAGAAAGTGTAGACGTTACAGTAGTTGTAGCCTACAAGAGCAACGGGCACCAGGCCCCAGTCTGTCCAATCAAACAAGACACTTAATCAATGCTTATTAATTTTAAAACTGGTGGACAGTTGTAAACATTGAGTATTCTTGTTTTAATCCCCTTTCTGTGTAAGGCAACCAGAGAAGCTGCATAGTCTCACAAAACAATCAAAATTGCCACATCTCCAACAAATGGTGGGATTCAGCGATAGAAACTAACTTTAAATCTTACTAGCCCGAATCAGTGTTCGAAATAGATCCTGTCTGCATGCCCGCGACGGGTTATTTTCAGCGAGGACTGGTAAAGTTTTGTTTGCCTTGCCTTGCAAGCCCGCATGTCGTGCTGTTTTTTTGTTTGTTTTTTAAGATGTATATAATCATTCACTGGCCAACATATGTGAGGACAGGTAACTTCTCAGACCTGACCAGTCCTCATGTCTGGCAGTGAAATTGCTGGAGTTTTATACACTGCCCGAATAGTGATAGAAATAACAAATGTTATGAATTTCTACTAGTCCTTAGGACACCTTTAGCATTGGGAGAAATGGCCCTGGCTAGAGGACTAGTGTTAATTTTGATCCCTGGATAATGGACCAGAATGGTAAAGTATGCCATCGTTACACATGATGGCTACTGCAGTTAACAATTCATAGATAAACTATATATAAGACAAGGCCTCTCAAAACATAATAATGCAGTGCTTGTCAATGCCATGTCATAAACATACTTTCATCTTCTTGATGGCGTAACCCATGATATTCCTAATCTTGCTGCCAGCCTGTACTCTCATCTCCACCACGTTGTCATGGAGACTGGAGAAGGGTGGAACTTCCTCCACCTCTTGTACAGTGCCCTTCATGTAGTTCTCCATCTGGCTCCGTCTGCATCACTACATGGCGTTGGTTTATGTAGCTATTAAAGAAAATATACACTTAACAAATGACTTTTGAATCTATACTAAATTGGTAAAGTATCCAAACTATAATTAGTTAATATTCAAAGTTCATAACATACTTTTAAATTTGACAATTAGCATATTTTGTATGTATTTGTGAGTGAGTGAATTATTGTTTTACAATTCAGGGATAAAAACCAACTTTAAAATGTACTCGCCCGAAAAATGATACAAATAATAAATGTTTACAAACTACATGAATTCCTACTCGCCCTTAGTATACCTTCAGCATTGGGAGAAATGGCGAGTCAGGGTTAGAAGTTCCCACTCGCCCGGCAGCCCGTGGCGACCTTCTTTTGTTATGGGCGAGTATCTTTTTAGGGAATTCACTCTTCTTATTTGACTTACTAGCCCATTGGCTTGTTCAAAATTGTAAATCTTTGCACTAACTTCCAACCCTACGAGTGGGCGAGTGTTAATTGTGAACCCTGCAATTACAATCACAGCAGGAACTGTTCACACATACATGATGACGAAAGTGTTCGAGAGTATGTCATCATTTGAAACGATGTTTGCTACCATAAGTTTGGAATAATCAGTAGTGTAGTTCATGACTACATGATATACATTGATTTGCATAGAGAATCGCAATCAACTAGAGACTCTAGACTAGTAGAGTCAACATTTCCAAATGAGCAACTGAAATGATCATGGAATGGATCAAAATGTTTATTCACCTATTTATAGTGCATAATTAGATTTCCCTCTCTTGATCTCAGTAATACAGTATGCACACAATGACACAGCTGGTGAACTGACATCATGATATTAGCAGTTTACAGCTGGTTACACAGAGATTGATGATGGTAACCTAATTTCGTGGTACATGCCCTGTTTTGTGTACGTCGTTGTCATACTTTCAGTAAAATCGTTGACAATATATACGATGGAAGTATAACTGAAGTTATTGGGGAGTCGTAGTGATATCCATGGGAACCACGGTGGCATACTCACATTTATAACATATAACCAGTCTACATAATTTCGATCAACTTTCACTCTGCCAGCTAGTAATACTGGGTTCTGTCTTATGTGCGATTGCGCATTTCAATTGGAAAACCAGTTAACATTAGTCTAAAATCTTTACAGACTTCAATCTCCTTTTTAAAAACACTACCACACATGCGGATTATTCTTCTACTTGATTTAGAATTGTATATGGTATGTACCAATATTCAAAGAGAGAGAGAGAGAGAAGAGAGAGAGAGAGAGATAGAGAGAGAGAGAGAAAGAGAAAGAGAAAGAGAGAGAGTACATTGTATCTAAATTGTTGAAATTTAAATAATTCCAAAGATTTATTGATAATTAATTAGTCCAATAGGCAATATCACAATTAAGTTAATTGATTTATATTCATATTTATAAAATGAAAATAGATAGCCTTAACATGATATGACCAGAAGCAGATTAATCTGTCAACTGAACAGCTATTACTAAAATCACTACACATACAGGCATGTAGCTAGGGGTATTTTAATGTGGAAGTGTCAGTACTGTAACTGTACTATGTTTACGTTTTGTTTATAAAATAAAAGTTTGCTAGGAAATCGATGTGGAAGCGTCTGCGTATCTGCGTATAGGCAGCTACGCTTCTGACATAACATTATATATATGCAGATCTAGCAGGAATATACTTTTCAACTTCTTTCCCTCCGATTTATCTGAGAATATACCTTTGTTCAAAATGATAATTTTTCCCGTTTGTGCAATCCTCCTTTCTTGGTACGCCTCCTATATTATGAAGTAATTCCAAATATGTAGTATTAATTCACTCTTGACTTACTTTTCCTCAAATGATCATGATGATATATACCGGTACTGGTATTTGCTTTATATAGAAGATTATTAAAAAAAAAATAGAACAGGTATGGCTCATCTTGTTTGTAGAGCAAGGCAGATATACAGGTATCGCTAGAAATCTGAGGTTTTGTATTGTGTGTAACAAACAACAAACTGAAGATGAGTACCATTTTATTATGATCTGTCCTATATACCATAACCTGAGAACATTGTATTTACTGGCCAATGTTATTATTCAATGGTCACATCATTCCTTTGCTACCCTTATGTCATCGGGTAACAAAAATGTAATATTAAACTTTCAATTATTTATTCATTATGCATTATCTTTAGACATGATATTTTGTCTGCAAATGTAAATTAATTCTTAGAATACTTATATAATGACTTGTACTGTCTACCTGCAGTCTTGCTATTCAAATACATTGAAATGTACATGTATTACTGTATATGGGACAGTGGCCTTACAGGCAATAAAGAATTGAATTGAATATACTGGTACAGTCAGACCCAGTTATACCGGACACTTTCGTTTTTGTTAAAATCTGACCGGCAAGCAAAACAACCGGATCATCGGATCAATCATTCATCGATTTAAAGTATATATAGTAGAAATTCCATATAAGCGGTAAGCGGCAAGCTAAGAAACCGTGATAACAGAGACCGTTATATCGGGGTCTGACTGTATATCATCACAAGCCAGCTTACCAGAAATAATGAGGACATCTAAACTAGCCACCAATATGTGCAAGATTTGTCATGTTTTGCATGATGCATACTGCATAGTATTGAATTAGACTTAGGAGCATGTTCAGAATATCATTCCATCCTACTTTGCTGCATGCCATCTTGCTAACATGTGTATGTGCGAGTGTGTGTGTGTGTGTGTGTGTGTGTGTGGTGGGTCATGTTTTATTTATCACAGAAAAATGGCTTTAATGTTGTAATAGGTCAAGATTAGATTTCTAGATATATAAATTGCCTGTTTGTCATACTGGTATATTGTTTCAATCCTAATGACAAAGGAAAGATTTTGAGATTGATCTTCACTACAATATTATGGTATTCATGTTACCACACTTTGATAGAAGCTAGCACATGTCACGACGGCGAGAGCGGAAATCAAGCAACCTGGCTCACTTCTGTCCAACATGCAAATAAAGCAATCTAGCTGCCAGAAGTACCTTGAACATGCCACCCCAAACCAGCTAAATGCCACTTTAGACTCGGCATATGCAAGTAAAACTATCAGGAAATTTCTCCAATATTCGCTGCACTCCATTGTCAGTGTAAGGAAGTAAAACAAACATGTTTTATATATATTTATTGTCATACCACCTTTTTAATCGCATGCCAATCTGCATGTAGTCTTTGAGAATAAATACTCAATGTCACAGCTATGTCACAGCTATGTCACAACATGAAGCCTGTTAAGACACCCGGGGTAATACCTGGCAACAGTTCTCGGACCGAGGTTTACATTCTCGGCAGATAGATGAGTTCTACGTCACGTGGGAACTCTGCAGCACTTCAGCACATTCACGATGGTCTTGCACATAATAATAATGTGAACATTTATATTGCTACAAACCCACACTCGAAAGCATGCTCAGAGCGCTACACTATCACCCCTGTCAATGGATCTATGTGTCCTCAAATTCCTTCTTAACTCCATGGGGAGTATGCACATGATGAGCACTGTCTTCCAGAAGTGTCAACTCGCACATGCTACTGAATCCTTGAAGCTGTCAGCGATTCCTAGTCTCCTGCAGACTTTGGATTGTGCTTTTAACAGCTTCCCTGTGATTGGAAGGTAGTCCCCGACAGCATCACAATTCGATGCTTAAATGTTCACATGCATAACCAGCACTGTACGGGCGTCGTCACCGTCTGAATCTCTCGAAGCCTGTAGATTTTCATGTACACAGCTTCCTCATGATTGGAGGGTAATCCCTGACAGCATCACAATTCGAGGCTCAAATGTTCACATAAATAACCAATACTGTACGGGCATCGTCACCGTCTGAATCTCTTGAAGAGTGGATGCTGCCCCTCGCCCTTGGACCTGCCCTTCCTGTACTCCATGTACACAGAGTCGTCTGCCCCTGACATGGAACTCATACTCCCACCCTTCCGCGACACCTGCAGCAGAGAAAACAGATCTCAATATCACCATACACACAGTGTCATCTCAACTGTAAGCACCTCGTCAATGTCATACATTGTTCATACAGTTATGTAGACAATAAAAAACTATGACGAAATATATAATGATCCTCATCTTTCCTACACTGATTTTTGAGTAATTGCATAAAATAGTTTCCAGAATATCCATTGTGACAACTTAAGTTTGGAAGGATTAAATTGTGTCCAAATAGAAATAACAAATTGGACATTCAGAATGGTACTAATGTTTGATAGATAATATCTAAATACAGCAACAAAAATATAGCTAATATTGAAGAAAAATGGAAATATTGTCACTTGTAAGCCTGATATATTTAAATCTAGGCATAATACTGAAAAATCTTCCAAAAATCTAATATTTGTTGCCACTTTCAAGAGGAGACAATCGTGTATTTGTAAACTCTATGGAGTAACCTACCCCTGGTCTGCCACCATCTGGGCCTCCTTCCTCCTCAGCATCAGCCTCGGTGGCTGCCAACACCTTCTGTAGCAGGCCGAGCTGTTCATCCTTTGTGCCATACGCTAGACTTTCCTGCCGACCAGAAAGACAAAATATAATATCACTAACAATATTGAAGTGTTTTTTTTGTGTGTGTTTGATTTTGGGATTAGAGCCACTTTCAAGATTGTTTTTCTCACATAATGGAGGGTCACTTTCTGGTAGGAGGAAACCATCAACACCAGTGGTACCGAGTGTTGCTATAGATCTACAAGCACTGGTTTGTACTAACTAACCAAGAATGATAACTGCAAGGTAACTTAAACATTGAGAGCCACACGAGCAGTGTATAAAATTCCAGCAATTTCACTGCTAGACATGAGGACTGGTAAGTCTGAGAAGTTACCCATATGTTGGCCAGTGATTATATAAATCCTAAAAAAAAACCACACAACACGCAAGATACAATGTATTTTTCTGACAGTTGGATTATTACATCTACAGAGAGCTAGGCAGACATTATCTGTGTCCTCACCTCCTCCATTCCTGCCAGCTTGGTGATGACCTTGTAGCTGTAGCCCTGGTTGACCAGGAAACGCTGACGTTTGAGCGAGTACTGCATCTCCATGGTGTCCTGGGAGACTAGTGTGTAGAAGAAGGCGTTGTACTCCTCAGCAGCAGATCCTACACAAATAATACACCAGACTTTTAGTGTTATCCCAAAATACCACAATTGTCTAAATTAACAGACAGTATACACCAGGAGCTGTATTCACGAAAGTGTTTAAGTCAGTTGTTGCTATATATTTGGTCATCAAAACTGACAAACCCTTTCTTGAATACGGCCCCAGGACCTACTTACCGGTCATCCTCGGAAACCCAAGCCATTATGACTACACTAACCTCCGTCAAATACCCTGGGATCACTGTCTATATAGAACTCTGTTTTCGACTACGGTTAGCCTGTTTGAATATTTTAATGCATTATATAAGCAACCAATCAGAGACTAGACATGTGACTGGTGCGTGAGGCTTACGTGAGCTCTTGTAGTGATACATGCGAGATAGGCGGAGATAACTCTGAAAAACTCTCTTTAAACCCCAAACCAACCAACCAACTGCAGGACTATATAAAGGAGGTAGGGAGTCTTTCTACAAAACATCATTTTAAAGTGCGGTGACATATATAATATTTTTCTCTTATCAGTTAATATACTGATATATATATAAAAAAATAAATATATATATATTTTCATTTTATGTTGTAAAATTTAATATTTTAGGAGTGATTAGCATTTTGCTGTATTTTCCCTCCTTCTGGACATCATAAAGTCAATGAAATATCACAAACATATCAGCTTACACATAGATTATTTAGTTCATCTTTGCATAGACAGACGTCTGAAATTGAATAAAATTATATTGACAAAATGCCTATTTACAGTATTAGTCTATGTGGATTAATGTATAAATGAGTGTGGTGACCTATCAATATTTTTTTATTTTTTTATTTGCTTTTTAATGCTGGACAAGTACACACAATTTGAACAATTTATTATTGGTAGATATTTTTCTGTTAAATTGTAGCATATGCCCTAATTCATTTATATTTAATATGCTGAAAAAGTGAATAAAAGTAAAGATATTGAGCTACTAGCCTACTAATATCATGAATATGGTAACTGAGAGATAAATGGCATCCTCATTCCTTAAATACGCAATTCTCAGACAGTGGAGAAATATTAGTATAGGCTTATATATATAATCATCTCAGGTAGTCCTATACCTACTTCATAATTATATAATATTATATATTATATTAGATCTAACCATACAAGTTTTCAGTATCTCATTCACTGTGATTTGCCCTTCTCTTTCAAAGACAGCCTATTTATCAACTGTCTATCAACTGTGGGCTACAGTGTAGCCAGGTAGCTGCAGTTCTTCAGCTAGAAAATCAGTTTACTATTTTACTATTTATTATGGGCACCCATGAAATACATATTATAGTAAAATAGTAAACGGACATTTTCTTGTTAATATCAACTGTATAGTCGAGACAGCCTGTCAATAAAACAGCTTCTTTAGCATCTATCTTATACATTCTCACGCAGTAGATGTGCTAATCTGTGAGTAAACATTGTTCACATTAAATCACCTTGACCGGTACACCCGTGTTGGTCGTATATAAATAGAAGCACCCCACTCCACTTCTGAACAAACAGTTTATTACATATTAGTGCGATACCCGACGGTCAGTAGTTCTAGGTTATGTGTCACTGTCATTTTTTTGAAAGTGGAAAAACTACCTATGAATATAAGCAGCTGATAAGACTCCCATACATGTGCATTCAACCATAATCAAGCCGATACTTGGTTCAAATGAATGTAGCATTGTAGGTTTATCCTCAGTAACCATTAACGAAACATCCCACACGGTTACAAAAAATACTTTAAATGGGATTTTTAATTACTCACTTGTCATCCGTTGATTAGATGCTGCCATTATTAGTGATGATCGCTGGGTAGTATCCCAACTCTCACAACTTCTACACAGGTACGAAATCGACTTGAAATATCGCGACACACCGAAGCAGCGAAATGGTGCTAAATATAGCGGTCACGTGACTTTCTATACGCTACCTGGCGAGTACGACATTTCTAACGTGTGTAGGTGAGATAGGTGGGGATTAAACAGGATGATCAGAGACGGGGAAACAGTTGTAATGCATGATACATACTTGGTGTTTCCTTGTGAAGTGTTCAAACGATCAAAATCCTAAATCAACGTTAACGTCATCGTCTTTGAAATAATTGATATAGGGGAAGGGCTGTATATTGGGCATGTTGTTTTGTAATGATCATTGTGGCTATAAGCAGACCGTTAAATGCTGATTGCACATGATACAGGAGATGAAAAAAGAATAAATGGCAACAAATAAAACTTGCCTTAATAGACCTAGTTCAGTTTAATACTGAAACATAGAATCTGCAACGGCTATCAACAGAAACCTAAGCCACTCAATGTAAATTAATGTCTGTATCATTCACCACATATCCTGTATTCACCCAGAATATCTGCACTATGTGTGGCATGTGTTAATTCTCTCACGTGTAGGCCTATAATATCGAATGTTTCTTCAGAAAATATTGGTAACTTGTGTTGGGACATGTGATGTGGGGTCAATGACAGCAGGATAAAATAATAATTTTAGTTTCGATGAGTAATGCAGCGTATGAATGAATCTGAATGAATGAATGAATGAAACAATCAATCTGAAACTTTGGTGAAAGTCAGTGTTGTAGCTTAAATTACATTTTTGGTACGCTGTATATTATCCGCAGCTATTATAACCTACTGCTTCTGTATACTCAGATTTTTATCAAATCTTGGATCAAAGGAACATATATCCACGCAGTCACGTACCGTGTACGGTAGTTTAAATTCACAAGTATTACATTGTATTTTTATTTTTTATTTTTTAATTGATTTTTTTGCTCATTGTACAGGTACTCGACATCAACGTACATTTGTTTATAAAACATGCATTTTACAGGAGTTGTGGTATAGTATAGTGATATACAATCAATAGTTATATGGATAAATACATGCATGACATGTACTAAAAGTTGATGAGTATAGAATAGTTAAACGTGGCCTGTTTGAATAGAATAGGAGATATCATTTAGGAAGGTCTTTGATATATTACGTGTTCAGTGGTATTATATACACAATATCTCAGTTATCATATAGTAATATATGGAAAGATTACCAAAAACCATACAATGAGTCTATCTTGCATGCTATCAGTGAATCGTAGTTGGTGTTATCATAGTAATTCATTATTTATCTTTGTAAATGCGAAAACAATTGGGATATTGCCATTTTTTAAATGTTTTAAATGGTCATTGTTTGTACCAGTGAAACCTAACAGTATATGCTGGTATGTAATATTCAATTGGTATGTAATACTCGACCAAAACTGTACGGATATTGACCGATACACCGATTGATATATACGTACATTATAAAGTCGGAGTGTTTTTTTAACATTTACGAGCGCATCATATACCTCGACATAGACCGGCAGCCCAGACCCTCGAACTCAAACTAACGAGAATTTGTTTTTGTTCATACGTGGTTTTATATTACATGCATATTAATAATATACCATACATACAGTATTTTTATTTTCCTTATTTATTTAGGCAAATCAATAGGATATACACCTCTGGAACAATTCCTACAATCGCTCAAAATTGATCGTCTCTGACTCTGACTGATGTGACCAGGCTCTGGTATTTGCATATTTCGTCGCGATCGTGTCTTCATACTTTTTTGGTTGATTGC
>JAUTBV010147253.1:0-25790 GCA_032361325.1 Lepetodrilus fucensis | reverse complement strand
GCTTTTGGTCACTATGTAAAATATGTTATCTAGTAAACATAATTGTCACTAAATACTTGCACTGCCAAACAATCCATATGCCTAGTGTCAATTAAAGTGGGAGCTTAGCAGACGATGCACGAGTGGGGCAAAATAAAATATATTATCTGCAATGTTTTTCAAAAACAAAATCCATATCTAGAAAGTATGAGGCATATGTAATGCATTCCCGCCAAAAAAAATCTCTAACATAATTGGAATGATGAAAACGAACAGCTTTTACATCGTCAATTTCAGCTTTGACCATCACCAAATCCATCCTGGTGGTTGGCAGCCGTTGCATTGTGGGTAATCCAATTATAATGCAGGAAGCGAATTGCACATCATTGTGGCTGCTAGTGCGTCACGTCTATTTTTAGAATTTCGAAGAATATCATTTAAAACTAGGAATTCCGGTGATAGGCTAACAGAAGTCCATGCCTTATAGTGACTATAAATCCAAAGAAAATCTTATTAAGACGTTACAAAGGATCGTATCCTTAAATTTCTATTTTATTCAGAGATGAATTATGTTCAGCATGGTTCACAGGTAATAAATCGTGAGGCAACGTAAGGTACGTAAAAAAATACAACAATCATGCACATTTCACCAAAATCAGTAAACTGGGTACGTCTATAAATAGAATTTGCTCCACTTGCAGTGCCTATTCCGTGTATCTACAGTTGGCATCTTCCCTATAAAATGCCATTTGAGAAGCTGACACCACCATTCTATCACATATCAGTCTTTAGTTACAATATGTTGCATGTGTTAGGTTAGTTTTCTTACATATCAATATCGACATACAATATTCATGAATCAATTCGCATCAGAGTGTCCAGTTGGCAGCTTGTGTTGGTAATCACTTACTAACAGCCGTCATATTGTCTGTGGTCAGTCCAGCCGTTCTTGTTCCTCTATAGACAGTGAGTGATTTTCTTGACAATTTGCTCAATTTTCTTATATAGAGTTTAAATAAATAAGATACGATTGACCGATTTCAAGTACCATATTACTGGTATACCTAGGGGCATTTGCTTGCTTTTTCTTATTTTTTCTAGCACTAACTATTTGTTTCTATGTTTGTGAATTATTTTTTTTGGCTTTAAAATCACAGATAAATGTTATGTAAAAATATAGCGATAATTTGTTTATCTTAATTTACAAGGCATCTATATTCTATACATAGAACCGTGTAAGAACTATTTTAGTAATTTACCCATTTTATTCGGGTTAGTTTTTTTGGTTGTTGTTTTTCTTTCTTTTTATTGTAGAGTTAAGTCATTGGCTATGCCAAACTAGTTGAAAGATTTGTAACTTTTTGCTACACATAATAGAAGTTGAACAAAGTTTTAAGAAGAATTTTCCACTGAGTACATGTACACAAACCCACTAATTGGACTCCTCTAAGTGGAGATTGTATTTTAAGCCCTTGATAAATCTGTAACTTTGTTACAGAAATAATGCAGGTATTGGCCTAACTTTGACGAGAAATGAGAAATGGGCCCGGCAGCGATTGGTCAATTTTATGTCATATTTCAATCCGATTCCAGCCCTCGAATCATGACATTTAATTTGATTTGAAGTGCGTCGAGGCCGTTAATGGAGTCAGAAAAACACTGACGCTGTCCGAAAAAACAACTCCTAAGCGACAAAGCAGTTAATCGTCAACGGGAGTCGGGCTTGAAATGGTCTGTGGAGATTTGTCAACATGGCGTCCATTATGGCTTAGCCAGAGGGACGTACACCGAATGTGGCTGTGACGCCCACTGACAAACTACGGGAATAATAAAATTCTCTTTTCCACACCCAGAAGGCATATCCATGTAAAATTTCCAATCTCGTGGCCAGATTGTCCTTTGATTGTGTTTTGGGCCCATCACATCTTTTGGAAATTGGGTCATCGGAGATGACGCATTGTAGGGAAAGGTGAAATAGAAAAAATAAACTAGAAAGCAATACCCATCTTAATATCACTCGACATATGTCACTTGCAAAATGAGCAAGTTCGTATATATGACTCCTTTAACACTCTCAATGCTGAAAGCAACTGGAGATGCCCCAAAGAGCTGTGTCTGTGACTAATCCAGCAGGGAGAGGGTTAAAGCACTGACAATAGTTGGGGAAATACCTTTGAAAAATTACCAATATTTGTTACTTATATTTTAGATATTTTGATACTTAGCGTGTAAATTACTAAATTTCGGAATCAATGTTTGAAAAATATATTTGAAAGAATGTCAGCACACTTTTTACACAAATTAATTATCAACATACTAGTATATTACTTAAACTTTAAAAATCGTTTTTATTCATTTGATGCCGGTATATACCAGTATACTATAAATCATGAAATTAATGCAACCTCTAAATTTTAGATGTAAATGCGACACCAATAAAATGTAAACGGCCATGTCCCCATACATGTTTTCCTCCAAGTCTTACCTTTAACGCGCAGCAATTAAATGCGGTCGCATTTTTCGCATTAATATTCTGCTCACATTAATTTCATGATTTACAGTATATATTCATTACCATAGATGAAACCTTATCGATGTATTGAATTTTGACCATGAAATCCCAGTGTATATACATTTTCCAGACATGATTTAGCATGTATTACTGTACCTAGCTAGTAAGTACATATTCAGATATTGATGGGGAAGAGAATTATCCACTAAAAGGAGTATAGCCTCCTAGGCGTTTTTCCATCCAATAATTGAATTCTCCATTTTCGTCTCTACATTATATGCTTGTACGAAACCCAGGGGGCAAAAACATATGGAAAAAATCTAAACATGTTTAATTTGCCATGGGGATATGGTGGAAATGGAATATTTCAATGCTCATTTTGAAACACTGTTTGCATTGAAGGAATTTAGCTGTGTTTGAATGTGCAATATTATTATCCTTTATGGATGCTTCTTTCTCTCAACATTCTGTCATTGCAAATGAGTGAAAGATTCCCGCAGTGAAGTTAAACTCCATATTCACTGACTCAACATTCTGTAATATAGTCTAGCTGCAAAGAACCAATTTACCATCAAATTATGTGGGGTATTTTCATTGAAGCTTGAAACTTTGCAGAAAGGTAGATCATGACTGTTTTAGAAGAAACTTTGGATAATGTTGTCATGGTGGCCATCTTAGAAAATGGCCCCATGATTTTCATAAAAGTTGCTCTAGGGTACAATTCAAGACTTTTTCAAAGATATAATGCCCCCTGCAACTTATCACGTCGTGTATATTTATTGTAGAATAAGATATGCTAATCAAAATAGTGTCAGGAATTAATCAGAATATGTTAAGGAACAGATGAGAGTTGTTATGTTCGTATTGTATGCAATCACTGTGAAGTCCATTATTGGTTCCTGATCTATCAATATAGTTCCTTGTCTATCAAATGATGGTAACTGGTGCTTTGTCCATCAATAGTTTACGTGCATTGTCTAACAATGGTTCCTGGTCTATCAATAGATGATTACTGGTGCATTGTCCATCAATAGTTCATGGACAAGAGTTCATTACTGGGTGCCTTGTCTATCAATAGTTCCTTGTCTATCAATAATTCATTATTGGTGCATTGTCCATCAATAGTTCATGGATAAGAGTTCATTACTGTGTGCCTTGTCTATCAACAGTTCCTTGTCTATCAACAGTTCCTTGTCTATCAATAGTCTTGCCTTGCCCATCAATAGTTCCCTATCTATTAATAGTTCATTACAGTCTATCAATTGTTCCTTGTCTATCAATGGTTCATTACTGTGTGCCTTGTCTATCAACGGTTCCTTGTCTATCAACAGTTCCTTCTCTATCAATAATCTTGCCTTGCCCATCAATAGTTCCTTATCTATTAATAGTTCATTACAGTCTATCAATGGTTCATTGCTGTGTGCCTTGTCTATCAACGGTTCCTTGTCTATCAATAATCTTGCCTTGCCCATTGTTGGTTCCTTGTCCATTGCAAGTTCCCAGCTCACTGGTTCCTCATGTGCAGTATACTCATTCTGACAGGTATCTTTTTCCAGTGTGTGGACCTCATCATGACCTTGCAGCATATGACCTCAATCTGAGTGCACCAGAGGTCTTCTTTACTATGGGTAGCGTTCCTAATGTATTGGTTTGAACGGCTTGGCTGTGCCGAGCATCCTCAACTATGGTGACACACGGCCAACATTTACGGTTGTAGATGAAATGGAAATTAATAAAAGTGAATGGATGGCCGTAATGAAATCATGTTTATAGGAGTAATTAGGAGATGAAAAGATTGTTTGGTGCCGCGATAGTCATAAGCATTATAGCCCGTGGTAATATGATATTGATTTCCTGTTTGGGTAACATACGAGAGAAAGAATGATTGATGAAAGTGCCAAAATGTTTCTGACATTGCTCGCCTGGGCGAGGAATACTGTACTGCGGGTGTTTGCTGCAATGCCATATTTCCAGAAAGCCTTGGAACTGTCGAAGACCGATGGCTTAATATTGTACTCAGAGCAAATACTGTTAAAAGGTCATTTTAGATTTGTCCATGGTTGTATTTCCTTAGTGGCCAGTGTTAACACGGTAAACAGGATTCTGCAATCAACTTCGGTGGTGATTTCGAGTGGATGAGAAATATTTACCATCTTCTGTTAATATGTATTTAAGTTTGATGTTGTATTGTGCTCATTTTGACTTCAAAGAAAGTTTTCTCCCAGTGTGTTTAGTGTATTCTAGGGTATAGGGTATATTACACCGTAATCAAAATTAACACTAGCCCACTAGCCGGGGCCATTTCTCCCAATGGTATCCTAAGGGCTAGTAGAAATTCATATCATTTGTTATTTGTATCACTATTCCGGCTAGTAAGTTTCTATCGCTGTATGTACATTACCGGTAGTTTTTATTTAATTTTGTTACTATTTTGTCTTGTCTGCTTTCAATAGGAAATAACATGATCATTGCTAAATTGCCCAACTCTTAAATGATTTTCATTATTAAATAACTTTTCAATCAATTTCACGACTAATGGAAATTGCATTGTTTGATTACCTAAATTTTTCCGACTGCATGTCTATTGTATGACACAGCTGCGTAACCTTGCTTTTACCTTGTTTTGTTTTTATTCTAGCTCGAAAAAGATAAATACCTCTTCTGTCATCCTACCTTAGATTTCAATACCAACCACGTGTTAAAGGAAGTGTTTTGGTGCAGTAAAACTCATTAAGCAAATGTTTCCGTTTCTTCCGAGTCTGTTCAGAATGTGTTAACGTCTTTATAAATATGTTCCATGGGATAACAAGAAGTTGCAAAGTATGCATACAGTATTTTGCAAAGTGATCTAGTTCATAATTGTAGTTAGTTACGCTCAATAGAAAAGTAATCATCAGTGAAGCATTAATTGTCAAATATTTAAAATATCTTTAAGATTTATTATGGCGGTTAAATAGAGTGAGTTATTCTGGTTGTTCAAAGTGTTGTAAATTTCTGATGAATGTTCAGACAAAAATATCATCGCTAATGGGTGCAAGATCCCCGCAGTAACTACATAAATTCCATAATCACTCACTCACTCACCCACTCACTCAGACAAAAATGTTGGCCACTAGAGCTATCATCCATGGTCTGTTAGTACCAGGTGATACTCACAGGTTTATTGCAACATTCAGCATTAT
Source organism: Lepetodrilus fucensis (assembly GCA_032361325.1). Taxonomy (NCBI): domain Eukaryota; kingdom Metazoa; phylum Mollusca; class Gastropoda; order Lepetellida; family Lepetodrilidae; genus Lepetodrilus; species Lepetodrilus fucensis. Next base: position 20,117 of record JAUTBV010147253.1, on the reverse strand, counting down.
GGATGTTGCAGGGTTTCCTCCATCTCCCCTAGGGACGGGTACAATTCCGAGCTTCGCTTACTACATTATAGCCCTTCCCATCATTCCCCACCTAAATGCGGCAGGCAAATTTACACCCTGTCAGCAGAGTGAGTTGTCTCCCCTTGTGTAGACGTTGTCAAAACGTTCAAAATGGCGAAAAGTTCACCGTAGAAGTTTGTGAGCGATATCTAACCTAAGTTTGGGATTGAATGTTAAACAGATAGGCCCTAATCAGATGAAAGCATGTGTAGCCATTCAAGAGAAAAGGTCCTTGTTTTGATATGACATCTGTGTATGGAACCAGTGACAGTACCAACTTATATGAGGTGATGACGAGACTCGCGAACTATTTGTTGTTGTGAGTGCAAAGTAGGCGGAGCAAATCTGATTGGACTATGAGTACCGACCGCAGCGCTTTGCTCTCGGTTTGCCCAGATAACGATACGTTTGCAGCCAATTAAGGGACCATACATAGGAATCAGAGTTATGTCACGTGGGCTAGGCAAGATGGGTTTCCTCCTGCCCTAATATGACTGCTAAATAAGTTCCAGGTTCAAATCCCATCCCTGGGAGCTCGGCATCAATAGGGAGTGAAAGTAGACACAATATCCGGTGCACAAAAATCCACATGTGACCTCACAAACAAACGTCACGATCCAGACGTATTTAACCTGCACTCGCTATGTTTGTGAAAGTTGCCTTTCTGATGCGATATTTATAGCATGCATTGACTATATAGCTTAGCAATACAAATATTATCCTTGGTCTATCAGTACCAGCCGGTGCTTGCAGGTTTACTGCAATATTTAGTGCTACGGATGTTGCAGGATTTCTCATGCCCTAAACCGACAAGCTGTGTTATAAGTGAAAGAACCTTGAAAGTGGAACTAACCTACAATTTAAGAATATAAAGATATAAATAAAAAATAGTTATACTTTACTATTCAAAATATTGCAAGTTTAATTGGGGTAGATCTAATTTGCATGTATTAATCAAATGGCAAAAATATATTTTCAGTGATAATGATATACACCAAATGTTCGTGCAGTTTGTTGCATTCCATGACCTTTGACCCAGCACGTAGTAGCAATTCCCTCGGGGCCAAGCCAGCGGCAGCCATTAGTGAAGTTTCTTAATGGGCACTTTGCATGACAGAGAATTTGTGCGCATATTTTACTTATTCCTCGCATGCAATGCAACTTGTTTTTCTGTCATTGCCTGTAGTCTGTAATCACCCACATTGCCTTAGACATGACATTATTGCCTGTTTAATGTCCATTCTTACAGCGTAATGTCGTATGTTTGCCTTTAGCCCTGGTGCGTATGTCGTCTTGGATGCGTTTTTGTCCCTCGGATACAAATCCCATTTTAACGCACGCGTCTTGGCTTCGATAACGATATTGTTAGTTTGTAATAATATGGGCCATCGGCATGTAAAGTGCATGTTGAATGTTTATGCTTTTCATTAGCCATGATTTATTTTTTTCACCCACGTATTTCCGGGATTATTTGAAGAGGTTTTATTTCTCGTTACTAACCATCGATTGTCACTGAATTTACAGTTTTTCAGACATTACTTTAACTAATTGTGATGATCACTTTTAACGCTCTCCATGCTGGAGGCAACCGGAGTTGCTTTAAAGGGCAGTACCTGTGCCTAATCCGACAGGGAGAGGGTTAATCATTCATACATAACTGCATACTACAGATATAAAATTACTAGTATATTACAGAAAATATATATCCAACATCAACGATGTTAATTGGTAAAATAGAAGGACAACAAATGGGATCCAATTGCTTTTCTAAAAACTTATCATTGCCAACTCTGATATCGATCGCCACACAATTTAAAATAATTAGTCTATAATTTCTGTAGGTTTTCATCATTAACCTTATGGTTTCAGTTCTACATAGGTATGCATTTAATTTTTGTTTATTTTTTTCTTTTGCTTGGTATCCTATCATGCCTATGCATGATTTATTCTTGGTACATTATTAAATTTCTATAGAAATAGAAAAATGAAGAATTTTTTTTTTTTATTAAACCAGTTATCATACTATAGTTTGGCATGAAATGCATTGAAATCCCTATTTCGTAGATTATCTCGGTAAATACTCTATGGAATGAAAAACAAAAAAACTTCATTTTCTTATTTCATTTGCCCTAACTAAAAATACAAGATATTGCACCAGTAATAAAACACCAGTAAGTATTATGTTATGCAGAGGGACGACATTTGAAAGAAGGAACAGGCAAATAGGCTGAATTTGCACGTGCAGGTATGTGAAGAATAACATCAGCACATGCAAATTGCACCTTTTTATCCGTTCCTTCTTTTGAACGTCGACCCTCTGCATACAATAATACAATAGTCAAAATATTTGGTGATCGTTATATAAACAGATTTTTTATTACTGGTGCAATATTTTTATTTTTTTAATTTTGGTTAGGGCAAATGAAATAAGAAAATAGTTTTTTTTGTTTTTCATTCTATGAAGTATTTACCGAGATAGTAATCTACGAAATAGGGATGTCAATGCATTTCATGTCAAACTATAATATTTAACTGGATGCCATACATATATTTGCTTATTTAATATTTGATTAATAGAAGGTTAAAATCATCCTTAGTAACTTACTACAATAGATGAAGAAATATATGATTAATCAGTGTAGGTACTAATCCATTTCTCCTAATGTTAAAGGTATCCTGTAGGCTAGTAGAAATTTCATGTGTTTTTTTTAAATATCATTATGTATGCGAGTACGTTTTACAGTGAATATATAATATTATAAGCTCCATCCCTGAACATGCAATGCAATGCGTGGATGCAATGAGATAAGGAAAGGACCAAACACAAGAGCAGGCTAGACCCCATAAAGCTTCATTTATTCAACTCATACCCAATTAGGGGAGTCAATATTTGATTTATCCCACATTAATCCATTGCATATCGGCTATATGACCCACCCCCACCCCCACCCCTGTGCATCTCGCCCCCCCTGTGCACCTCTGACAAAGCCATTGTGTATATTATTATAGTAGGCTAGAAGCATAATCTTGTTATTTCATGCGAGGGATATCGCCTAATATTACTTGCACCCCAAGGAGGTTTAGCAGGGTATTTATAAAGGGCCGTGATTTGTTGATACGAGGGACATGTTCAGGAATGGCTGCGTTATGAAAGTGATCTTATATATTTGACTTGCATCGACAGACCTGACAGGTTTGTCGTTCGGGGAGGGATAATTGAACGCAATTTCATTCCAGGAGGGATTTCCTTCCGCAGATGCATTATGAATGATGGGAAAGTTATGCCACGAGTGATGGTGTTTGGATTTGCGTTCTAGATGCTCAAATATTCTGAATACATTTTTTTCCCCTCTATCCCAGACTAAACATTTGTTCGCAATCAGAAGGCAAATATTACAACATATTACCTAAACCATTACAAAATTGACTTAAATGCACTGGTTGTGTGTTGTCAAATATCGACAGGATTCAAAGAAAATGTAAAATAAACATGGAATATTTGCGATTCTGGTTTTAATTATGAAGGTTGATTTCGATTACAATATTTATGTTCGAAAGCTTTACAAAATAATTGTGAATTGAGATGTCATTTTTTCCCATCATGTTTCTCAATTTATTATTCAACGATAAAATCACAATATTGTTTTATTATCCGTCATATCAAATATCCATTGAGATGATATGATTTTACTATGCGAAGACGATTTAGATTGACAATGTTTTTATTGTCGCTGTTGCAGGGGTTACGTATGTTGATCACGTGGGAACTACGCTGTACTCTCGCAGTCAGATGTTGGCCAATCAGAACGATCTGCTCGCCAATGTGTACGGCAACCCTCATTCTCGCAGTCCAAGCAGCCAACTCACTACAGACACCATAGACCAAGTCCGATATAGGTGTGTGTGTGGTGTATGTCTGTGGGTGTGTGTGTGGGGGGGGGGGTGTATGTGTTGGTGTGCTTGTCTGGTGTGTGCATGGGTCTTTTATGTGTGGTGTGTGTGTGGTTTGTGTGTTTAGTATATGTGCATATATGTGTGTGTATGAGAGAGAGAGTGTGTGTGTGTGTATGGTATGTGTATGTTGTGTGTAGTGTGTGTGTGGTGTGAGAGAGAGTGTGATGTGTGTGTGGTGTCTTAGTGTTTATAAGTGTGTGTGTTTGGTGTGTGCATGGGTGTGGTATCTGTGTGTGTGTGTGTGTGTGTGTATGTGTGTGGTGTGTATATGTGTGTGGTGTATATGTGTGGTGTCTTAGTGTGTGTATGTGTGTGAATGTATGTGTGTAGTGTGTGTGCATGCTCACATGGTTTGTGTGTAGGGGTCCAGATGTGTGGTGGTTGGTACATCTGATAAAGGTGGGGTTGGTGGGTTGGAACGTATAATGTCTGTGTGTAGGGGTTGCAGTCCAATCTAGATGTGGTATTTGTGAGTCATGTAGGGTATGATGCTGTGTGGGGGTGAGGTATGATGCTGTGGATTCAGATTCATCAGGGGTGTGATAATCGTTCAATAAAGTTGTAAAGAATAGTAAATAAAATGCAACTGAGCGGTCTAGTATATTTGTGTTTTAACTGCATGCAGCAGGATATTCCATGAGGCTGAGCTGGCACCATCAGCCAATGGAAATCCAGTCTAGGCATGTACACACAACACATGCAAGTCGTGATGAGAAAGAGTGAAATGATCTTTAAAAAAATAAATTCTAATAAATTCAAATATTTAATCAACCAACCTTGTATTTAAAATTGCTATGTTATTGAAATAAAGAATTATTCCAAATTCAGCTAAACAGATTGCAAATTAAGGTTTTTCTTATTGTATAAAAATATAAACACAATACATTTTTAATAATTTCTCTTCATGTAATTTAATCATGAATATATTATATCTTTATTAGTTCAAACGGAACCACCAAATATTGACATTTAAGAAAAAATCTTTCTTGATATGCTCATTCAATATTCATTCAAAATTTGGACTTTTTTCCCTATACAATGGTAAATACAATGGTAATGTTGTCAAATAAAATCTCTAATTTCCTGAATATAATTTGTTATGGATCTTTAAAAACACTATTTAATCAAATGCACAGAAAGATAATTTAAATTTTAGAAATATGGCTTTTAAATATGATTGTGCTTTGTTCGTGTTATTGATTTGGACAAACTTGTAATATAAAATCTGGTTACCCAACCTTGAATTAAAGACCTAAGCTCTTAATTATTTTTTAAAATTATTTTTAAATTGATGCTCTAAAATAGCTTTAACTTAGGCCTTTAATGGATTTTAAATAACGTTTCAAGATAAGATAAAAAAATCCAACCATGTAAAAGCCCATGTTAACATTGCATTGACGAAAGGACAAACTCTTAAAGCCTCTGTATGTGATGCAGGTTTTTAGAAAACTGCACAAAAAGTATGATTTATTCGCCTTTAAGAAAATCCCAATATATTTTTTTCCTTTTCACCAATGTTGTGCAATAATTCCTTGGACATTACAAGAACTGATGGAGAATATTTTTTTGGGTAAAGGTCGTATCAATTTGACTGTCCCGCGAAAATCTAATTCCCAATATAAGCTCTGTTCATTTTCTGCTTTGACATGATAAGCTTTGTCCCAAGATGGAGGTGGGTTTAATATCACTCGGATTTCTCTGTCTACTTTGTCATGTCAAAATAACCTGATAGAATTTACTACAATACTGGCTTGTAGCAGAACAAAATAATTTCTGTTGGTTAAATTAATTTGAAATATATGGTGGTTAAATCCATCTACTTTGTCATGTCAAAATAACCTGATAGAAATCTGTGCCATCCTATGTGGTAGAAAAATAATTTCTGTTTAATTATATTAATTTGAAATAAATGGTGGTTAAATTAATTTTAAATAATGAATACATTAATATCAGATTATTGTTTTTAATGTGTACAAATTCCGTAACTTTTCAAATTGTTATCATCAAACGGTTATGTTTGATTACTATTTTAATTGTATTTTCTCTCTTGTCTGATGAATCCATTTTTGATCCAAATTGATTTTGTTTTAATTTAATCTTTCTGTATTTTATAAACAATGATAGATTGTTTTTGATCGTGGAAACCTGTAGTGATGTGATTTTGGTCTGTTGGTCAGGGTATCGTTTCACAGAGCTCTCTTAGCCGCTAAGATACCATAGCACTCTCTTAGCAATGTATTAGCTATCGGCAAAGAGAGTGCTATGGTCTCTTATCGGCTAAGAGAGCTCTGTGAAACGATACCCTGAATGTTACTTTAGTGTCATACAGTGAAAGGGAGGTAACTGATCATGAGGCATCTGTAAAATCGCTGCTAAATCTTGTAGTGAAGCGGTACATATTGGTGAACTATTCCTACAACGTAAAGCATTTAAACCAATATAACAATTAAATCAATCATTTGTAATGAGAAATGCAAGTCATAATGCTACCATGAGTCATATTGGTTGTGTGAATCACTTTTAAACGTACTCCATTGGTTATCACAATCATGACTTTTTCGTCATCATTGTCGATAATTTCTTATATAAATTATATTTTTCTCCCTCTCAGTGTCCTCAAGTTCTTCAATGCAAGTCCAGATGAATACAGCGTGATTTTCACCTCCGGTTGCACTGGTGCCTTGAAACTAATAGCAGAGACCTTCACCTTCTGTGTGTCGGGGTCACAAGGGGGAGACAATAAAAATGGCGGCTGCTTCATCTACCTGCTTGATAACCATACATCCGTCCAGGGAATGAGAGAAATTGTGTGTGATCGGACTTCAGGTGTTTACTGTTTGAACGAGTCAGAGATGGAGAAAGAAATAGTTGAAAGTCAAAGTCAGATTTGTAAATCTTGTGAAAATGGTGTAAATTCAACTCCCACGAACATATCCCCAGATATCAGTCCAGACAGGAAGTGCAATCTCTTCACATATCCAGGTCAGTCGAACTTTTCAGGTCGGAAGTACTCTTTAGAATGGATTAGCAAGATTCATAGTAAGGAGTTTGCTTTTCAAAAGGAGTTGCTGGGAAAATGGTACGTGGTTTTAGATGCTGCTTGCATGGCGAGTACCTCCTCGTTGGATCTTCACAAATACAAGCCTGACTTTGTGACTTTGTCTTTCTACAAGATCTTTGGATTTCCTACAGGTTTAGGTAAGTGAATAACTATGTACTTGCTTAAATGTTTTCTTTATGTATTTTTAAAATATTGAAATAAATTATTGAAATACTTTTAAGTTTACAATTTACATTTTACAATATCTTTAATTATTATTATATTGGTTGATTTTTATGATATTTTGTACATTGTTGTAAGTAACTTGTACATAAATGCAGATTTGTTTACATTGTTGTAAGTGTGCAACTATTTTTAACATTGTTGTAAATGTGCAACTATTTTTTACATTGTTGTAAGTGTGCAAGTATCTTTTACTTTGTTGTAAGTGTCTTGTTCATATGCACTGTGTTTTTAAATTGTTGTAAGTGTCTTGTACATGTTTATATTACAGGTGCACTGATAGTAAAGAGGTCGGCGGTGCCTCTTCTGTCCAAGCAGTATTTCGGTGGTGGAACTGTCGCGGTCAGCGTCCCCAGCGAGAGATACCATGTGTTCAGATCCACCGTCGAAGACAGGTATGGCCGAAATTGTTGTCAACTTGTAGAAAGTTGCAAGAAAATAATATTTTGATTGTGCATCCTACACAGCAGTAGCACATCTGAGTAATTTCTGAACATTAACCATTCCGAGTGGACATTGACGGGTTAATTGAGTTGAACACAAACAGCCTGACTAAGTTGTCCTTCTCTCATAGGTTTGAAGACGGTACTCTACCTTTCTTGAATATCATCGCTCTACGCCATGGTTTGGAAGCACTGCAGAAAATAGCAGGTCTGAACATTTAAACCTTTTAATAATGGCCAATTTTAATGATTAATTAAGTTAATCTTATTCAGTATATCTTATCTGAAAACTTCTAATGTAGCTATTCAGAACTTCCAATGTACCAATTACACTATTCAGAAGTTAACTTATTTATTGTATTTTATTTGTTTGAATTGGGGTTTATGACAGGAGTAAATCCAGAACATCCGCAGCACTGAATGTTGCAGTAAACATGTCTGTGAGCACTGGCTTGTACTGACAGACCAAGAATGATAATTTCATTGCCATGGTACAGACAGCATATATACTATCTCGATCACGTCAGAAAGGCAACTTTTGCGAACATTGATCCCGAGCCCCAGAAGCTTCAGAATTTTACATTTCAATTTACTTTCCTTAACAGGGAACATGGACAAAGTCTCGGCCCACACGTTCACCATTGCCAAATACTTCCATGATCACTTGGCGCTGCTTCGCCATGGCAACAAGATGCCTGTCGCTTCAATTTACTGCGACGACGGGTTCCGCGACAGAAGCAGCCAGGGCGCCATTGTCAACTTCAACATTCGGCAGCCCAGCGGAGACTTCGTAGGCTTTGCAGAAGTGCGTCTTGCTAACACTTTATTTAGTCCTCGATTTATAGCATTGTATGCGGAGCAGTAAACAAGTAAATACGGCCTCAAGATTACGAAACTGTTTTGAGTGTGATTTCATACTAAAACTCAAATTTTATATGGGTAGCGTATGAAATAATATTTTTAACAATCTTGAGGTCTAGTCAAGACATTGTATTTACTGGTGAAGACGTTGAATTGACTGGTCAGGATTTGTATTAACATTATATTTACTGTAATGTAATGGTAACAATACAATATTATTATTATTATTATTATTATTATTAATTTCTACTGGTCCTTAGGATACCTTTAGCATTTGGAGAAATGGCCTCGTCGCAAATTGGTGAAAGATTCCCACAGCAACGTTAAACTCCATATTCACTCACTCATTGCCACATTGGGAGAAATGTCCCGGGCTAGTGGACTAGTGTTAATTTCCATCCCTACGTGTGTTTCAGGTAGACAAGCTGGCTCACCTACACGACATCCACCTAAGGACGGGCTGTTTCTGTAACATCGGAGCCTGTCAGAAGTACCTCAGGCTCACGTCGCAGCAAGTCCGCGAAAACTTCCACGTTAGTGCCATCTAAGGCATCTTTTTCTTTCAGCAATTGTCAAAATTTGTATTGCGATTTTCTTGGTCAGTGTACCTTTTGGTATATATAATAGGATCTATCTTGTGGTATCAACATTTGATGCTGAATGCTATTAATCATGAAATGTTTTTATGTGACCCTTGAAATGACATTATTTGATAATGCGGTTATGTGAAGAAGAGCATCAGTATGTGGAAATTGAACCTTTTTGCCTGTTCCTTCTTTCGGACGTCGTCGCCCCTCTGCATAAAATAAAACTTACTCCAAATATTTGGTAATCGTTATATAAACTGATGTTTTATTAATGATGCACAATTTTTCAAAATAAGAAATATAACAAGGGGTTAGTGCCAGAAGACCTTATCTGTAAATTAGTGTGAAAATGAGTTTTAGGCATATTGAGCATCACCCATTTGCAAACCCTTGACAAAAAAAAAGATTATGTCAATCAGATACATATTTTTGAAGATATTCAATAAAATAAAAGTGAGTGTCTCTATATTTAAGTTGCTTCCCAAATTTAAAAATGTGATTTACTCAGTAAATGGTAAAGTGGAGATAAGGTGTTTATTTGTTTTCCATTCCATGAAGTATTTACTGAGACAATCTACGAAATAGGGGCGTCAATGCATTTCATGCCAAACTATGGCCCTTAGGATACCTTTAGCATTGGGAGAAGTGGCCCAGTCTAGAGGATCTTGTTTAAACTTTGATCACTGACAATGTTAGTGACTGTGTTCCAGGCAGGCCACGTGTGCGGAGACGACCGAGACATGATTGACGGCTGCCCCACCGGATCTGTCCGCATCTCCTTTGGCTACATGTCCACCTACGCTGACGCCCGACGCTGTCTCAACTTCATCGTCGACTGCTTCCTGGAAGGTGGCGAGACTCGACCCGACTTCACGCCGGTGTTAGGTCCGCACAATGTCGTACCAGTACCAGCCCCAAACGGCGTCTCCGAAATGACTTTGAATGCTTCACATGATGTCGTACCAGTACGAGTTCCGACCAGCCTCTCTGCCATGCCTTTGAATACGGATACAGAGATCTCCACTCAGCTGTCCTCTGTGATAGGGCAAAGAGATGGTGTGTCAATCGACGGAGAACACGGCTGTCGGACGACGGAGGAACAGAAAGCTGTTCTGGGAAAGTGTTCTGAGGACGCCAGGTTCCTGACGAAGATCTGTCTGTACCCTGTCAAGTCGTGCGCTGCCTTTGAGGTAAGGTTGATTGAAGACGTGTACGTATTGTGTGAAGGCACTAACCCTCAGTTCAACCAACCAATCATATCAAGGACAATCATTGGTAAATATAAATGAAATGGCTACTTTGACATGCTATGTTTTATTGCTTTATGGAAAGAGAAAAAGTATAGGAAAATAACAAGAATTCCGAGGACCCGTACACATTCTGCGGAACTCTGGTTGCAGGTGTCGGACTGGGAGATGGGTCCGCGTGGACTGATGCATGACCGCCAGTGGATGATCGTGGGCGAGAGCGGGGTGGTGCTGGGACAGAAGCGAGAACCCAGGCTGTGTCTTCTCCGCCCCAAGCTGGACCCCGGAGCCGAGTTCCTCACCCTCAACTTCCCCGGTGAGGATGAGTTTCGAGGTCGACCAATCGTGGGTGTGCCCCTTCTGCTGCTGATCCTCCCATTACCCCATTTCTCTACCAGCCATCACATTACCCTGTATCATCTCCCAGCCATCACATTACCCTGTATCATCTCCCAGCCATCACATTACCCTGTATCATCTCCCAGCCATCACATTACCCTGTATCATCTACCAGCCCCCAGACCCTGGTCTTGTTTTCCGCTGATATCACAATATTCATTAACCCTCCCCATGCTGAAGGCAACCGGAGATGCCCTTAAAAGCAGTGTCTGTGCCTAATCCAGCAGGGAGAAGATTAAACCCCGAGTGTCCGCTGAGTACAGATTTATCCTAGACTACTATAGCTATGGATTTTTCCATAACATTTATCATCAACTGCATTTCAGATATGCCGCCATTCAAACTGCGGAATACGGAGGATGAAGAAACGCCAGAGCAGGAATCTTCCATGTGCACCAATAAGGTGTGCGGAGACAGGTAGGAATCACTCAGATTATTTTAATATCTTAACCAAATCATAATGTGCCAAATTAATTTTTGGCTGAAAAATAAAATAAATATAAATAATATAATAATAGGACGAGATGGAAATTTCAATGCTAACCTAGCAGGCGAAACTGCAGATTGGGTTGTATCCTCCCCAGGGAGTTGAGAAGGCAAAATGAGTGCACATTGTGATCCGTTAACTAGGGTAATAATGTAGCCATGTAAATATGCTTTCAAGCATGGATTTGGCAAATCATAATGTGCACATTATTAGTGAGCATTATTATTATTATTATTATTATTTTAAATTATAAATCAATAATAATCATTATTATCCTCTGTTCAGAGTGACCACGTTAGACTGCGGTGATGCAGTCTCGGACTGGCTGAACGAGGCTCTAGGGCGACCAGGAACCAGACTCCTTCGACAGAAGACCGGCAGTACTCGCACAGGAAAACTGAAGGATTCTGGGAGTCCAGGTGAGACGACAGTTTTTATATGGGGATTTGCAAATGAGTTGAGCATGAAATCTTACTCAAAAATGTTTTGCAATCTCAAGGCCAGGGCACAAAATGTGTCAAATTTAAAGTTATTATATTTTATTTATTTTTGTTATTATTGTATTTGTTATTATTTTTATTATTGTTGTTATTGTTATTATTGCTGCTATTATTATTATTATTATTATTTTCAGGTGCAACAGATACATCTCAGCTGTCATTAGCCAATGAATCTCAGTTTCTGTTGATCTCACGTGAAAGTGTGAGAACTCTACGCAAGAAAATCATTGATCACGACCAAGAAAATTTTGAGGAAGATCAAATTCACCCAGGTGATTATTTTAATAATTCTGATGTAATTTTCATGAAGAAACCAAATTTATTGATTTCATGGTTGATGAATATTATCTTATTTAGTAGATCTGTAGTTTATCTAGAATGTCATTAAAATAAAAAATATATAGCGTTATATTTCCCTTGTTAACTAGCATAGATGCTTTGACATTGGTCTCAATAATTGACATCATTTCAGATGTTGACAACCTGATTAGTCGTTTCCGTGGAAACTTCATTATCGGAGGGGGAACCGACTTTGAGGAGGACGACTGGAGTCAAGTGAGGATCGGCAACAACATCTTCACAGTAAGTGGCGAATGTCGCCTACTGCTATGTTTTAGTGTCACTTTTCTAGCAATAATAGTGTCGCAAATGGGTGAAAGATTCCTGCAGCAATGTTAAACTCCATATTCACTCACTCACTAGCAATAATAAAACAGCAGCCAAACGTACAATTATGTGTACTACAGGATCTTATTGTGGTTGTCTAATTTTCTGGGGGACTTTTCTCAAAACATTCTCACGATCATAAAGATTTGTATTGTAGGGCTATGAGAATGTTAAGGCACATTCTTAAGCAAAGAATATTGTAAGAACGTTTCGGAATAGACCCAATGACTTTTCAACTTGCATTTTTTGTTTAATTTTTATCTTTTAAAAAAATTATATTTATTTATTGTTTGTTTGTTTTCTTCTTTATTTATAACATATTAATTAAGAAATTTGACCTCCAGAGTCAAGGTCGCTGTACTCGCTGTCAGATGATCTGTGTGGACCAGGAAACCGCCATGAGAAGCAAAGAACCTCTCAGAACTCTTGTGTCATGGAGGGGCAAAAAGGTATTAATAGTTTCGGTCTATTGATAGGATGTCCATACTGTGCCAATACAATTATCATCCTTTGTCTCAGTACCAGCCTGTGCTCACATGTATATCGCAACATTCAGCACTATGGATGTTGCAGGTTTCCTCCTGCCCTAAACTGACAAGCTGTGATCTAAGTGAAAGAATCTTAAATTCTAAAACCCAATTCAAAGAAATAAAATAAATAAATACATTTTCCGTATTCAGTATAGTACACATAGGTGGGGTTGTGGTACAGTGTCAGCCATGGCTTACTATGTCTTACTGTGTTTGATGTGTTCTACTGGAGCTCGTGTACATTCCAGGCTACACACACAAAATCCATTTATCTATCATTTATTGCTTAAAGCGACTCATACACCAAAATCAAAGTTATAGAGCTGATGATCCTGTACCACATAGTGTGATTGATTCCTTCCAAATGACCTGCTATCGATAACTATGCTCATTTTTCGGGTGTGTTTACTGGTGAACAGGACGATACAATGTTGACATTGACTTCATCCACGTTGCGCCATGCGCGAGAAACCTGTACTCTGTGTGCGAGAAACTCCTGCAATCCGTGCAGAGAAACCTGTGTTGAGAAGGCCTTGCCAATTTCAAAACAAACGATTGTTTACAATCGCCAAGTACAACGGCATATTTCGATGGGTTTACGAGACAATTCATGCCTGAAAGTTTGTATTCTTGCTAATATTGCTCTATATATTATATATGACAAATAATAAAAATGGGCATAGGTGAAAGTATGAACGTAAAAAAAAACAAAATGACCCAATAGAATTTCATCAAATTTATATAAAAATTTGATATTTTAATAATCATTCTATTAATAGTTTGGGTGGGATGTAGCGCAGTGGTAGAGTGTTGGACTTTGGAGCCAAAGGTTCAAATCCCTGGCATCAATGTTTGCGAAAGTTGCCTTTCTGACGCGATATGGTCTATATTCTATATTGATAGGATGCATTGACTGTAGAGTGGCAATGTAGTTATCATCCTTGGTCTTGTCAGTACCAGCCGGTGCTCTCAGATTTACTGCAACATTCAGCGCTACGGATGTTTCAGGTTTCCTCCTGCCCTAAACTGACAAGTCATGATATTAGTGAACGATTCTAGAAAGCGACGTTAAACCCCAATAAAAAATAAATAAAAAATAAATATTTTAGGTAAATTTGCATCTCTGCTAACTACCGTCTCACCTTGAACTTTGAGTACTCCCTTGAGTTGAACCGGTTCATGCCACTGAACCCTTGACATGGAGGTCCACCACACAGCAGGTCGACCTCGCCCTTCTGTGGCAGCTTCTGTCCGTGCTCATCGCACTTCTCCCCCTACACAAACAATTAGATATTTTAATTGTTTTTATTTATTTATTTTGTATTTATTTATGGCACGGTTTATTGCGCTATCATAAATGCTTCTGATCAGCCTCTGCTCACCTCCATGGCCCACTTCAGCAGAAGGTTGCAGTCCTCCGTGAACACCGTACAGCCCGGGTTGTTGAGGCGGAAGGCCTGTGCGGCGGGTTCTTCCTTCTCGATTGCCCAACGTGATTCCGCCACACCCGCCTGATGGAAGCCCTCCGACAAACCTGGGGATGAAACAACGACAATCATCAACATAGGAAAGAGTGGAATCTTTGGCTTGCATTGAGATTTGGATCCACTTTAACGAATACTTCACTGATTTTCACATCCTGTCAATTTACAACAGGACACCTAAACTGATTTTGGTGCTCGGTTATTATTTCCATACTTTGAGTGAGTTACTATGTTACGTCACAGTGGTATTCTTTCAGCCATATTTTAGCTAGCGATATGGCCATACTATAGCTATAGACCAAGACATACAAAATAAGGACAATTTTAGTGAAATATTCTCAACCATGTCTACTCTGTACTGATTGTACTACTCTGTGATTCCTTCCTATGATGTAAACTAGCAGATATCGTCACGTAACAAAGCTGTGCATCGATCGGCTCACCTCCACATCCTGCAAAGACATCCAACATTCGGAGTCGATGAACATCCGTGCTTTCTTCCTCCTTGACTTCCACGTCATCATTGGATGATCTCCCTTTGCCCTTGCCTTTTCCCTTGCCTTTGCCCTGGGACGGAAACACAGAAATAATTATTATATTTATAAATGGGTCCCGTTTTGTGGACCAGGATCCAGACCCGCCTGTCTTAAATTGTGGCTATAGTATTCTATATTTTGTTAATAATGCACAATTCCGTACCATATTTTTATGATTAATGTTCAACATGTAAATTAATAATGAACAGATTGTGTGAATGATATATCACTGTAGAAATGTATGTACCTCTAAAAAAAATAACTGAATAAAAACTTAAATAAAATAAAGTATTCTCATATATTTTAATTAGTATTTTCACATTTAGACAATAACAGAAGAGCAGAATCAAAACAGAACTGGAAAAGACAAGAGTGAATATAGAGTTTAACGTCGCTGCGGGAATCTTTCACCCATTTGCGACGAGGAAAAGACAAGAACAAAAGTGGAACGAGAAGAGGAACAGACAAAATGAGAAGAGGAACAGACAAAACGAGAAAAAGGGGAACAGACAAAACAAGAAGAGGAACACAAAGACAAGCAGACACCCTTCTCACCTTGCCCTTGTTACCCATCTGCTTGGCCTTCGATGACGGTTCTTCGAATGACTTTGTGTCGCTGTTGTACGCCTAGGATAAAGTATATCCATATTATTCACATGATATTCTGCAACACGAACAGGAAATACATAGATGAGGGATTCCAGAAGAAAAAAAAGATGGAATTCCATTGCTAGAAATCGTAGAGCAGGTTAATTTTAAAAAGCAGACATGAAATGTTTACTGTACTCTTCTAGTATGTTAATCTAAAAAATAATTTAAAAAAATACTTGTCAGAAATATATTCACCTCATTAAAGTAAAATCTGTCAGGGCCTTTCTCAAAATATTCGTCCAAACTAGCTATGGAATTTTCTCCAAATATAACTTGACACTTTCCCTCTACCAGTTTGAAATCGACGACTTCCTCTGAAAGATCAAGACAGTTCACATTTAGAATAAAAACTTTTAAAAAGTAGTTTATTTCTGCAATTCAAAAATCCATTTTCGTCCAAATATTTCATTAAAAAAAATATAATGTAATAACATGCAAAACAATGCAGAATGAATTCATAAAGAATGTATCATTAATGATTATTGCATTGTAGGAACCTCTGCAAGACTAAACCTATCAATATTTGCTGCAAGACTAAATCCGTACCTTCATCATTGTAGTACAGCATGTTGAGATCGCAGTGGTATGTTGACTGCAAACCCTTGTGCGTGTTCTCAGGCCTACAAACAATAAATATTTAATGTGCTTTGCATTTCATTGTATTATTATTATTATTATTGTTACTATTTTGGCCCAGTTAATTCCTTAACAAAGCTAACAAACCTGTAGAACTTTGTGACGCGTAACTTGATCTCGGAGAGGTCAACCAACTTCGTCCCAAGTGTCTTTTTCCAGAAGATCTCGGTGACGCGTCCAATACGGTACGGCTCTGGGCACTGTTCGTTCGAGCCCTTGATGTGACTCGTCGTTTTGCGGTACACCTCTGGATAAATCTCCTCATCCACCTGAGTAACAAAATACGGAATGTATCAATACATCCTCTAAACACTGTGCCGGCTCTTTAATACGCTACTCTGACCTTTTTTTTTAAAATTGGGGTTTAGTCGCTTTCAAGATTCTTTCACTTATATCACGACTTGTCAGTTTAGGGCAAGAGAAAACCCGCAACATCCACAGTGCTGAATGTTGCAGTAAACCTGCAAGGACTGGTTGGTACTGACAGACGAAGGATGATAACTGCATTGCCACTCTACAGTGAGGGAATATGGAGTTTAACACTATCTACAGATAGCGCATCCTATCAATATTTTGTCAGAAAGGTAACCTTCGCAAACATTGATGCTCACAGGGAGAGATTTGAACACCAGTCTTTGGCTCCCAAGTCCAAAGGTTCTACCAATTCTCCAGTTTAAAAACACATCTGAGAGATGCTGTAGGATTTATAAGGTCATTTTTACGAGAAAAGAAATCAATGTCTTACTTTGCCTTCATTCTTCTGTTTCTTGACAACAGCGGGTTTGACCTTGAACTTGAATGCTTCGGGTAGAATGTAACAGCAGTCGCCGATTTTGTATTCTACATCATTCCTACGAACACTCTCGTAACAGTAACGACTCGCGTTCTTATCTGCAGTGTCTATTCTTTCTCCTAACGATGTCGAGATTTTCTGAAATTGATTTAATGAGGATTAATGGAAATTGAACCACTTTCAGCTGAAAACCAGATAAAAATACACACAAAAACCTGCCGAATACTATGGAATTTAATGATTGTGCAGAAACTAAAATCTAATTAATCTTGTAGTATAGGTATTTCAAGTTTCTTTCACTTATCTGTCCGCTTAGGGTAGAGGAAACCTGCAACATCTGTAGCACTGAATGTAGCAGTAAACCATCTGGTACTAATTATTTTGCCAATTAGATTAAAATGTTCATCCAACATGTTACTACGGTGACAAAACATTACTTGACAAAGGACATACTCGTCTTTGATCTTCTAATCGCTGGCAACTGTGACAATATTTGCAGTTGTCTTCGGGGTTTTCCATACCAGGAAGATCTTCAAATCTCCCTAGGATTGGATCATACCTGAAGGAAACATTTATTGGATCGAATATTTGCCAAAATATGTATTGCATGACAACATACAAAATAAAAGGTCCAAGGTCAAATTTCTGCAGAAAATTCTACCTCAGACACTCGCAGAGGCAATCGAATGTTTTGATATGTTTAAAAAATATAGGTCATATCTGACAATGATTTAATTACTAATTATTTGGGCAGATTCATAGGGATTGATATAATTTTTGTAATATTGAAATTGGATAAAATAGCTGTCAAATTTAATTATTAAAATCTCATTCATCAATTTGACAGCCACATATGGATGGCAAATAATATCGTTGTAGCAATGAAATACAGATGAAAAATATTGGATTAAATATTTGTTCAAACCTACCATTTTTGATAGAAGTAAGAATCATCGTCGGCCAAATCATTGCTAATCTCTTCGCCTCCTAGCATCGCCCAGTTTTGTGGAGAGGTTTTAAGTTCAACCTGAAAAACAAGAGCAGACAATCACGATGAGTGAATATGGAGTTTAACGTCGCTGCGAGAATCTTTCAACCATTTGCGATGAGCAGACAATCACACACAGGGGTTAGGTCCGCATTCACCAAAATTGTCAGAAAACCATAAAATTCTTGAAGCAAATGTTAATACATCTGGATATTCAGTAGTGTGTAATTATTAAAACATTCACATCAGATAAATAGATTTTTTTGAAAAGGTATAAGGCTGACTTCTTACCTTGACCTTGGAGACTACGACGTCAAGAGACGTGTCATCGCACTCATCGACTAGAAATAATTCCCTCGAGTCAGAAGCTTCACCAAGAACACTGTCAATCCCGCGTCTAGGAAGAAAAATAGTTTTTAAAACCCAACAAGAATGATAACTCATAACACAGTTATGACCCTTGGATTTGATATTTGTGATAACAAGTATGCAGTGAAAGGTGAGTAAGTGAATATGGAGTTTAACATCGCTGCAGGAATCTTTCACCCATTTGCTACGATGTAGTGAAAGGGAGAATTCACTTCTTTGAATAAAACTTCGAATATGAGGTTTCCAAAATAGCTGCAACATTTGAAATATATTTTAAAATTAAAAAAGTGGCTAATAATGTTTTTGGACATACATTTAGCTTTATATTAATTTAACAACTAAGAATTTCTCAACATTTACAGACTCCAGATACTCTTAACGAACTTAAAGACATAAAAATGGCACCAGATATCTAAAGCCAAGCTCCGAAATGTATTTGGTAGAACGGCCAATCACAAAAAAATGTCCACCCTTACTTTATTTTGTCGAGTATACGATCAGATATTAGGTTAAATATCCAATGGCATGAAAGAATAATGTAATACTAATCAATTGTAGAAAAATCAGGCAGAAAATGTAGAACAAATTCACAGGATGTTAAGCCCTCTCGTTGCTGTATTAGACTTAGGCACGGCTATTTGGGGGCATCTCTTGTTGCCTCCAGCATGGAGAGGGTTAATACACAAACCACTGCAGCACCATAAGTGCACCGGTACTCACATGAACCAGCTGGCGTGATATTTCTTCTCTCCAGATGTGGTCTCCCACATGTATTGTACTTGTGAGACGTACAGCGGCGAGGTCGGGTCGTCAGGCTTCACGGAGACGTAGTCGCCGGCTCGAACCTTCAGTGGCGAAAACACTAATGTAATTGGAATTATGAACGACTTTCTTACTGCTTTGTATTAGGCCAGACAAATTTAACCCTCTCTATGCTGGAGGCAACCAGAGATGCTCTAAAGAGCAGTGCCTGCGTCTAATCCAGCAGGGTCAGGGTTAATGGTATTAGACCTAGACAAATTTAATTAAGTAATTTTTAAATTTGGGTTTCAAGGTATTTTCACTTTTATCATGGCTTGCAATACTGAATGATGGAATTAATTACATTTACATTTGTGGTGAAGGGAGGGGGAGTAGAAACAGATTTTCTTATTAATTATTAAATAACTTTAATTATCAGACATACCTCTTCTCCATTCAACAAGAATGCTGTGTAGTACATTCTTGTGGCTGTTTCTTTGATGCACTTGCCAACCCACTTTATCTTGTTCTGCCAGAAATAAAATATAACTTATATCACCACTTTCAGATCTGGGGACGAGTGAGCGAGTGATTATAGAATTGCTGCATTTAAATCGGGGGAAAGTTTTCACGAAGCAATCGCAGCACTACTATCATAGTACTATCATACTCAGAATAATAATTCTACAATGGATTGCGTTTTTTTTTTTTTTTTGGTATTGGGGTTTAAAGTTGCTTTCTAGAATCTTTCACTAATATCATGACTTGTCAGTTTAGGGCTGGAGGAAACCCACAACATCTGTAGCGCTGAATGTTGCAGTGAAACTGCGAGCACCGGCTGGTACTGACAAGACCAAGGATGATAACCGCATTGCCACTCTACAGTCAGTGCATCCTATCAA
>JAUTBV010147242.1:0-10894 GCA_032361325.1 Lepetodrilus fucensis | reverse complement strand
AAAGCTTTTTGGAAGTACAAACATGATTTTATGTATGTCAAGTGAATGTACTTTGCAGTTATAGCCAAGAACTAGTCTAAAACAACCATAAATATCTGTGATATTATGCCTTTAATATGGACCAGAAACATGAAGGAAATTTATTTAACATAATGTTGTTATTAATCTATTAATTTAATACATTGAATGCACTAGTAATGTCTAAATAATTTATTTCCGAATCTAAATTATTATGTTTTTAACCTAAAAATGTGAATACATGTACCGGGTATGTCAAGTTGGGTTGAATTGTAATTTTTCTAATTATTTGTGTACTATTATATTTATATACTTTCTCCCCTCAAGATTACTACTAAAGTGTTTTATTTATTTATTTTTTATTATTACTAATAGTTAATTGAATCTATAAGCTATATTCTGCTTGAAAAGTGCCCTAAAGTATACTGAACCGCAAAAGAAACATCATATGTAATTGCCGTTTCAGTATGGTGTATTTTCAAATGTTCGAATATGTGAATAGGAACATCGGAGAAAGACAAGTTTTGGTACACATAATGATGACAGTATAGAGATGACACTTCCAAGGAGGACACAACCATTATGGGCATTACTTGAAGCATTGAAAGTTAATACCTCTTGTGGCATCTTTGAGCTTTGACCAAGGACACATATTTCCTATACATGTAGTGAGTAAAACTGTTTATAAAGACCCGTACAATATGGGCCCATATCCCGAGGATAGGTTCAAGCAGAATTACTGCAGTTTTCGGACTTGTGAGCACATAATTGGGCCATCTTTGTAATTGATCCCATTAGTACTGTATTTTGGATTTAAACTCAGACTGAGGGGAAGCCAGGGCATCGTTCTGATGTTATGCTGCCGGAGGAAGTCCCTGGTCATATTGGAAGTATCTGCTTGGGCGTTGTCCCACTGGAAGATGTCAATCTAGTGACAGACAAAATATGGCACAATTTGAGGTCCAAGGACTTATTTCATATACCGGATAGCCATGACACCATTACCTCTGAATGGGTCAATATTCTTAAAGACCACGTCCTGCATTTGGGAGGATGCCAATGTTTCAACATAACTCAATGTTTAGTCTATCGCATGGCTATCGTTCCATATTACCTCCATCAATGGTGTTGTTGTACTGATGTTACAGAATGTAGGTAGTCCTGACATCAACGTTTAAATGCATTCGCAATCACCAGCACATTCTGGCTAGCTTGCAATCATCAAATAACTTGTACTGTTTTTCATTTGTGGTCGTGTCATGACGATTACCGGTATGTCGTAATAACAAATGGTAGACGGTCAGTTAAATGTTTCTTTTATACCCATATCTACCATTATGCACATGAACATTTAGACTTTACCGAGAAACGTTTACATCTTTGACCCACAACCATTTGTTATCCTACATTTCGGAAAATGATCAAATTATTATTATAATCGCTGCAATAGATCTTTCACAAAGACATGCTTTGGAATGATGGTAAGATATATTTATTTAAGAACCAGAATAAAACAGAAAATATTTCTTAACTTTTATAAGCAATAGGAAAAATTACGTTTCTTTTGCGTTTCAGTATAGTACCGCTGTATCTTACCGAGTATGCTTACGGACACTGTTGCCGCTGGTCCCGTGGTCTTGACCACAAAGGTCATCTCCTCTGATCTGATTCCTCCTGTCAGCCCGTCTCCCGTCACTGTGATTGAGCCGGGGTCAAAGACCTCTAGGTAGAATGGTGACCCTAAAGCAGGAACAATAGAACATATCAGTGTTTTGTTAGTTAACGTTCTCTAAAGGTACACCATCCTCGAAAACCCAGGCGGAGAGTTTTTTTCACAGTTATCTCCGCCTATCTCGCGTGTATCACTACAAGACCTCATGTCTAGTCTCTGATTGGTTGCTTATATAATTTAGTAAAATATTCAAACTGGCCAACAGTAGTAGAAAACGGAGTTCAATATAGACAGTGATCCCAGGATATTTGACAGAGGTTAGTGTAGTCATAATGGCTTGGGTTTTCGAGGATGAAGGTACACATGCTAGCTAGAGATTATATAACACCACAGTGAAAACCGCAAAAACTACTCTCTTTTTTTAATTGAGGTTTAGAGCAGCTTTCAAGATTCTTTCACTTATACCACGGCTTGTCAGTTTAGGGCAGGAGGAAATCCGCAATATCCATAGTGCTGAACGTTGCAGTAAACCTACAAGCACCGGCTAGTACTGACAGACCAAGGATGACAACCGCATTGCCACTGTATAGACGCCTAGACGGTGCATCTTATCATGATCGCATCATGATCATGCATTTTAAAAGATCTTTGTACACCGTAATTTGAGTAATTTCATATTACACCTAACTCCATGTTATATACATTTTAGTTCATGAAATGGTGTCAGCTGAATAGACAGGTAAAACCATATGTTTTCGTCGCATTAGGCGCTGCAAGTGGAGCAAATTCTATTTATAGAAGTACCCAGTTTACTGATTTTGGTGATAAGCGTGTAGGTGAAATGTGCATGATTGTTGTAATGTTTACGTACCTTACGTTGCCTCACGATTTATTACCCGTGAACCATGCTGAACAACATAATTCATCTCTGAATCAAACAGAAATGTAAGGATACGATACTTTGTAACGTCGTATTAAGAATTTCTCTGGATTTTTAGTCAATCTAAGGTATAGACTTCTGTTAGCCTATCACCGAAATTCCTAGTTTTAAATGATATTCTTCGAAATTCTAAAAATAGACATGATACACTTGCAGCCGCTTTTGTGACATCGTATATTATATTGTATGACCTTTGATTTGTTTGTTCATCAGCTTCACACGGACCGTGTGTTTCCCGGTCTCCCGCGGTTTAAATCTGACTTCCTTGGCCTCTGCAAGGTCAACTATCCTCATGTTGTGTATTACATCCGCCTTGGGACCTGTCACTTCCGCTGCGATTTCGTGACTTCCGGCTTCCTTCCAGTTCACTGAAAATTTGGATATTATTATTATTATTTTTAGACGATGATGCATCGACATATTTAATTCATGGCATTTTCCGTAATTAATTTCACATCAGCGTTCATTTCTACTCCGACCCGATTACAAAAATAATAGAAAGTCTGACGACTTCCCGTTCGCAGTGTCCATTGATGTTAAATTTACCTACCGGTGAAGACCGCCTCCTCGCCAACAACTCCCTGCGCAGGACCAGAAA
Organism: Lepetodrilus fucensis; assembly: GCA_032361325.1. Taxonomy (NCBI): domain Eukaryota; kingdom Metazoa; phylum Mollusca; class Gastropoda; order Lepetellida; family Lepetodrilidae; genus Lepetodrilus; species Lepetodrilus fucensis. Next base: position 7,666 of record JAUTBV010147242.1, on the reverse strand, counting down.
TCCAGGCTTTTTCGGGATCGAATGTGATGACGGTGATGGGACTTCCTGCTAGTTCCTGTCCACCTAACGACGCCGACACCCGCCAGGTACCTTCCGGGAAATACGGTAGTTTTGTTAGTATTTTTTTTATTTACTATTATTTTTATTTTCTCAATTGGGAATTAGAGCCGTTTTCAAGATTGTTTCACTTATATCACATATTATCAGTTTATGGCAGAAGAAAACCCGCAATATCCGTAGAGCTGAATGTTGCAGTAAACCTGCAAGCACCGGCTGGTACTGACATGCTAAGGATGATAACTGCATTGCCACTTTACAGACAGTGCATCCGATCAATATTGCATTGTAACTTTCGCGAACATAGAAGCCGGGCTTTGAACCCGGAGTCTTTGGGTCCGGAGCCGATATTCACGAAGCATCTTAGTTTTTTCTTAAACTTTAAGAATTCTTAACTCCTTAAGATATTTTAATCCCCATGACAACTGTCTTAATATTTAAGAAATGTCTAAGAAAAAACTAAGAAAAAACAAATTGCTTCGTGAATTCCAAACGTTCTACGACTGTTCTACAACCTCGATCGGATCGACTAGTAATTTAAGAATGGTTCTATCATAATAGACTTACTTGTAGGCTTACATTGAAAACATTTGGACATAATCTTACTAAATAAAATCACTAAGCCATATAGAGTTCTTGTAATATATATTCCGACACAAGATCATGTGCGCGCATACACTCGATGCTTCCGGTTACCTGTCTCTCCAGGATGAAATGACCCGTTAACCCTTCCGCCGTCCTTGACACAACCTATTGACCTAGTTGCCCCCGTAGGGCTAGTCAGCTCCATGGTGCATTCCCCAATAGCTACACCATTGAGGTCAACCTGAATATAATTAATTATCAGAACCTACATTGAACTGCATATAGCTATATAGAACATACACATATCTGGCATACTGAGAGAGAGAGGGGGAGGGGAGGGGGAGGAGAGAGAGAGAGAGGGAGAGAGAGAGAGAGAGAGAGAGAGAGAGAGAGTGACAGACAGACAGGCAGACGCATGTACGACATCATCTCCCCTAGGAAAGGGTACAATTCCGAGCTTCGCTTATTACATTATAGCCCTTCCCATCATTCCCCACCTAAATACGGCAGGCAAATGGACACTCTGGCGATAGAGTGAGTTGTCTCCTCTTGTGTAAGCGTTTTCAAAACGTCCAAAATGGCGAAAAGTTCGCTGTAGACGTTTGTGAGCAATACCTAAACTAAGGTTGGGATTGAATGTCGTACACATAGGCCCTAATCAGATAAAAGACTGTGTAGCCATTCAAGAGAAAACGTTATTGTTTTGATATGGAGCTTAGGGCGAATCTGATTGGCTTACGTACACCGCCTGAAGTGCTTTGATCTCGAAGTGCCCGGAAAACATAGGGTATGCAGCCAAGGGATACAACGAAGAAAGTCGAGATGGGTCACGTGGGCTAGGCAAATTGGTACGACATAGGCCTACCAATTAGGTAACACTTATTAACGAATTCATCCTCGAAGCTGAGGCTATTATGTCTATACATAACCTCTGACAAATATAGAGGATGTAATGGACTGTATTTATTACTTATAATTATTCATGACAAATTCAAACTTTATAAAATTATTTGTGGTCATCAACATACCTCAACTTTAAATGCGTCTCCAAGTTTGCACGTGCCCGGTGACGTCAGTAGTTTAACCCTAGAAGCGTCAGGCGTCGACGTGAAGAACAGAGGACTTCCGAGTATCTCCTCCCCGTCGTAAAACACGTGGATCTAGGTAAAGGTAGAACAACATCAAATTATTAGTCTTCTGCCCCGCATTGCACGAAACATGGCTATATCGTATTCTAGGAGTAGATCAGTACGACATGGTCTTACATTATAGGCCATAGCGTAAACGCCATTAACGTATAGTAAACGCCAGTAACGCTTGGACGTTCGGTACGAAACTTTCGTGAAGCGTAGTCGGGCCTTTTGCACAGTTGTAGCTATAATTGATTGTAAGTCAAACAAATTGGAACCGCTACAAATGTAAGTTTGGTTGCATGAACTATACTTCCATCGTTGCAGTATAATTTTAGCTAGAGTCTCAAGTATTGTAGCAAAAGAAAAAGTGCTTCGTATTTGACTACACCAGAGGCAAACTCGGCGATTTACGTTCAGAGATAGAACCTTAGCATTCATCTATATATGCTTGCACACTAATAGCGAAATTCACAACGACACATTTCGATATAATCGTTTGTTGTCACCTCTCGTGAGTAAGGAAATTTGTAAACTATTTACTTGTAAACAATCGCGATCAAAATATTTATTTAAAATTGATTACCTTGTGCTCGCCTGTTTCTGTGGGTGTGAATGTACAAAGCACGGTGCTGTCTGTCCACTTCATGTCACAGCGAGGATGAGAGGAGGTTCCCAGGATGTCCACTCTAGCTTTGTCTTTTGAAACATCGACGTCGACAATATCTATTGTGAAAGATCCCTGAAACGTGATACATGATAGCATATTAGTCATAGTCATCTAACTTGTCTCCAGCTCAAATCAAATTGTGATAATCTTTCTCTCTTTCACACACACACACACACACACACTTTATTTTCTTCTTTCTGTATGCCTTATGTTTTACGCTGCTTTCCAAACAAAATCAGTGAAATAAAACGTGTGAAATAAAATGTTACGGTAATACATTGTGTCTTAAAGTAGATGCACCGAACTTAAGGACCAAAAAAAAAGCATAATGCATTCCAAAGTTAAATCTGCGGTTCATTGAAGGGCTTAACATCAAGGGTTCACTGGTCTAACATAATAAGCATACCACAGACAGTATTTTAAAGACGTATACACGGTCATAGTAATACACGTCGCATGCTTACCGTGGTGCCTTCCTTGATCTTGGACAAGGTGCAGTTCATGATCAGCTTCTCCGCCCTGGCTTTCCTAGGAGAAGCCTTCTGGAACTTGCTGATGTATGCCATGATGGCCAGCTGGTCTACGGTCCCTTCGGACAGTTCCGTCGCCGTCAGCAGGGGTTCGATTCCGAGATCCTTCTTGGCAGCGTCTATGCCTGTTGGTGCAAAAATATCATAACAATAATTGTAGTCATTTATATGGCACCAATTCCAGGCTCTAGATCGTGCTCATTGCGTTACGTTTATGTATGTATAGGAGTATTGATTTATTTGTGAACTATGTATATTATGTTATTCTGACCAAGTTAGTATCGCCGTATGATGATTGCCGCGTTTGCCACCTGGTTTGAGATTACGAAACCTGTTTGAGAACGATTTCAAGTTGAATAACATTTTGCACTGGGCCGGTATTCATAAAAAAATACTTAAGTCATTAATTTAGGCTTGTCATAGTCATAAAAAAGACTTAAGTCAAATTCTGACTTAAGTCACAAAAATTACTTATACCCCCTAGACAGGAGGCTTAAGTCCTTTTCATAATCACATGGCTGCAGCATATCCTAAACCACATTTTCGCCTCAGACGTTCGCTAGACGACTACACCTTGTTTAAAGATCGCGAATATTGCCGGAAATTACAAAACACAGGGGATTCCCCTAGCAACCGCAGACTTAAAATCTTATTTAGCTGAGCCTTTTTATGATTGAAGACTTAAGTCTGTGGTTCAGCCAAGTCTCATTTTCCAGGCTCAAGTCCAAAACTTAAGCCCCTTTATGAATACCGGCCCTGGGGTTTACGTTGAAAGTCTGGACCCGAGATTACTGAACTTTTTTTTAGTGTGATTTCATGCTAATCTCAAAGTTGTGTTAACAAATCTCCATATAAAATTTGAGATTAAGTAATCTCGTAACCTGATGGTTACTGCGGATTAAATCAATGTGGCCTCTACGAATTTAGAACACCCGATTACTAAAATACCAAATTAAGTTAATATTCTATTTAAATATTATGATCTGAGGTTAGGATTCTAAAGAACATCTTAGGTAGGTTGGGACTCTAAAGACCATATTAGATTAGGATTCTAAAGACCATCTTAGGTTGGGATTCTAAAGATCATCTGAGTTGGGGATATGCTGGGGTGTATGCTGAGCCCTTCACTATTGCTCAAGCTGATAAAAAAAAAAAGCAATACACACTACTACACAATCATTCGTCCTAAAGGCTAAATTTATCTGGTGTTCCCATTTGACTATCAACTACTGGATAACCATACCCGTATCAAAAGTAGCTTCTGGTAATGAGGGAACTCGATAAAACTCGACAGGGTCACGCACAAACAGGTCGATCCATAGTATTACACATTCACCGACCGTGACTGTATAAGTATGTTTAACAGATCTGCTTCACCATTCCGGGGTAAAGTACAAAGCGTCATATAATCTTACCTTTCTGACAGTTTCCCAGATAGTCGTTACGGTCCAAGTTCGGCCAGTCGGGTATCTGTCCACCCAGAGATTGGACAATGGCGCACAAGTAGTACCCATCATTCCAGTCTGTCTAAAACATACAGGAAGACATCGCCATGTTGTTTAGAAGCCGCTGTTTAAAACGGGAGTAGCGTTATCTCGAAAGACGCGCATGTTTAGGGGCCATCCGAGATATTTATTGCAAAGATAGGAAACTTTATGTGTGTGGGTTTTTTTTATATGGCGATAGATAAGCGGTGTAACTATACAATACAATACAGAAATAAATATTCGAGTCTCTAGAATTCTGGATGTAAACCGTTTGTGTCAAATATGTCCTGTTTTCTACAGATGATCTTTGATAGTGGCATTCATTGGATCTAGCCTTTTGAATGCTCTACGGCTCCTCTGAAACATCCAATACTATACAGTATATAATAGATAGTAGTTCCTAACACTACAAGGTCCTTACCGACAGGTTGCTGATGGTGGTGTTCCTAAGCTGGCGGCACACCCAGTTGAGAGTGCTGTAGTAGCCGGGGGAGTCTTTCTTCAGGAAGTACGATAGGTACGTCATCGCCGACAGCTCGTCCAGGTCGCTGCTGGCGAAGTCCTCCGCACTGATCACCTTCGGGATGTTCAGATGATGAGAAGCTAGCTGCATCGCTCGCCGGCAGTTCTCTACTCTGTGTATCAACACAAAATGAGATCAAATGTTATTTTAAAATACATTAAATAAATAGTAGTAGTAGTAGTAGTAGTAATAATAATAATTATTATTATTATTATCATTATTTAATTATTCAAATTGTATCAACATCATACACATTAATAATAATAATAATAATAATAATAATAATAATAATAATAATAATAATAATAAGTATATTTTCATTATGACCAAACGTTTCCTGTACGAAACGGCTTCTCCGAGGTAATCGTAACATCAACATCAGCCCAAAAGCCAAAGACGCCTCCTCGAAATACAGATCATTATGCCTACTTGGCATCTGTCATTAAGTTAGCATAATGGTCTGTGATTCAAGTTAGCCAAAGACGACACATTGACTAAGGTTGAAATCAAAGTTGCATTTATAATGAAATAATTTACCATCCGTAAAGCATGCCATAATATAATGGTCTATGTTTCAAGGATGTCAAAGATGACACGCTATATGACTAAGGTTGAAATCAATGTTGCATTTATACTGAAATAATGTCCAGTACTTACTTGTCATTAGGGTTGAGAGATTTCCAGTCTGGAGCCAGTCCTGGTTTACAATATTCTATCAAGGCACTGGAAATTGAGAAGGTTAGTGAAATAGACAGCTCTTGTATGTGTATACTCAATACTATTAGAAGCATGCGTTTAACCCTTTCCCTGCTGGGTTATACACAGGTACTGCTCTTTAGGGCAATAACGGATGCCTCCAGCATGGGGAAGGTTAAGTACGCACTTGGAAATATTAATGAGGACGTGTGCTATGCCGTATGGCAGGGAACGTATGAAGTATGCTATGAGGAACACATGACGGATGACGTATAACTTTGACAGTGGACGTATGAAACATGGCGTGTAACATAGAGGACTTATGACAGAGACTGTATTACAGAAGACGTATGACAGAAACTATGTCCGAAGACGTATGCCATGTAATACAACGTATGATAGAGGACATATTTCGCAGGACGAATGACGGATGAGGTATAGCAATGGCATGGGACGTATAACATTTATTATAGTACGTATGACAGAAGACGTATCACAGAGGGCGCATGACAGTGGACGTATGACATATTACGTATACCAGTAGACGTATCACCAGTAGACGTATGATAGATAACGTATCACAGAGGGCGCATGACAGTGGACGTATGAAATATTACGTATACCAGTAGACGTATCACCAGTAGACGTATGATAGATGACGTATCACAGAGGGCGCATGACAGTGGACGTATGACATGTTACGTATACCAGTAGACGTATACCAGTAGACGTATGATAGATGACGTATCACAGAGGGCGCATGACAGTGGACGTATGACATATTATAGTATTTATGACAGAATTAAGACGTATGACAGAAGACGTATGACAGAAGACGCATGACAGATGACGTATGTCAGAGGACGAATGACAGATGACGCATGTCAAATGACGTATAATAGTGGTCGTATGACATAAGACCTATGTCGGTGGACGTATGACATATGACGAATTGACAGAGGTCGCATGCCATAGAACGGAGAACGGAGGAGGTATATTACAATGACAGTTGACGTATACGACTAACTGAAGTGCACGTCCGTCGGCCCAGTCCGATGTGAAATTCCTGATGTCGATGTCGGGGATGACGGACTTGAACCAGGCGATCATCAACTTCTTCGGCGGAGCTTTGGACTTGCTCGTGCTGATCTGGTAGCGCAGGATCAGGTGCCATAGCAACCCGAGAATCAGCTTCAGGTTGCCGTTGACAACGTCTTCGTTTCCTAGCAACGGAAAATTGCAATTTGTGTTTTAGCAACGTGGAGCATTTTAAATAATGTGAAATATTACTACTACTACAACAACTACTACTACAGTTGATGATGATGGTGATGATGATAATGATAATGATTATGATGATGAGTATTATTATTATTATTATGGTTATTATTACGGTTGTTATTATTATTATTATTATTATTATTATTATTATTGAAGTATTTGGCGGTGCTTGGGATTCGAAAAGAGAAACGTATGCTCTATGTCTATACGAGATTGAAATGGAATAACGACGTCGCTATATGCACACATTCACATTATTCCAGTTACGTGACGGGCATGTTTACACATGTACACTACTAGTAGTATCTACTATATACCTTACTTGTGCTAGCTATGCTAGCCAAAATCCCATCCCCAGCATATAGGCCTGTATGGAATGGAATTCGATATATTCATGGTCGTGTGTTAATCATAAGGATTTACTTATATGGTATATCTATCCATGCTACCCCGTCCCTCCACCCAGCCACGAATATGGGATTGTGGCTGGTGAACTTTGACCTGTGTGCAGGTGGATAGATTACCACGGTGGTCTTGTCCGTAGATGTAGTTGACATTGATATCCGTCCAAGATCGTTATCAGCATAGTGTGCAAATAATGACACTCGTATCATGTTTATATAGTGTTAGAAGTTATGTAGTGCACAGTTCAGAATTTCACTTATAGCCGTAAATCCCTGGTGTATGTAGGCCTACATGTAACCATA
>JAUTBV010147231.1:0-10894 GCA_032361325.1 Lepetodrilus fucensis | reverse complement strand
GAGTAGTAATGTATCCAACTTACTAATCAATTATGAGAAAGAAACAATAATTCGAAAACATTTTCACCTTCGTGATAAATAGGTGAAGCTGCAGCCATTGTGTATCAGCGGTACCGTATACCTCCTATGTGGGCGGCACAGGCAGAACAGAAATGGCGGCAGGTTCGATTTCTTGGGCCGAATTTTGTAATCAAGCAAATATATTTTTTTCAAAATCGGCCCAAATTAACGACAGATGGGAACTGAAGTCGTCCCCTGTAAGTTTTGTGTTAACTGAGTCTGGTTTCACTCGTCAACCATACCTGTTGCAACCACGCGCGAGTCCTCAAACCTTCCTTTTCGCTGTTCAGCGTGTGTCTAAAATTAGAAAATTGGCTGCCTGCCCGATCCCCCACGCGTTATAACGAAACAAGGCCGGTGAGGTTATCTCCCTTACACGGGCTAGCTCTAGAAACTCGACGTATTTCTGTGTACATTTCTGAGTCTATATTCTGTATAAATATAACAAACAAAATAGAATATATGCGATATACTATTTTAACAATGCAGTGATATAGAGTCATATTGTGCAAGGTATAGCATTATCATTATGCAGTCTTGGGCAATATGAATAAATGAATACAAATTAACAGTACATGATAACAATAATAATAATAATTATTATTATTACTAGTCTATCAACTCAATCACTTTCACATATTCGTAAGAACCAAAACATTTATTTTTCAGCATGACGAAAGAGAGATGTATTTATGCAAAAGGTGTCACATTGAAGTCGCCATGGATACGGTAGAACCAGAGATCAATGAAAATATACCTACAGGTCAAAGTTCAACAGATTATGACACAATCACTAATCCACTGCAAAGTCAGGCTGCACTGTCCGATATGATGATCAATAAAGACATGATGACAGAGGAAGAAGTAATGGTATATAATAGATATATTAGGCACATGCACTGCTATCTAGGGCACCGCCTGTTTCCCCCAGGAGGGAGAGTGTTAAAGAGATGGAACAGAATATGTGGAGGGTGGAGTAATAATAAGTGTGACTATCTATGTCAGTTATTATGCTGGATTAGCTGCATGCACTGCTCGTTAATCCAGCATAAAGGGTTAAAATGACCACAATATTTTTGTAATATTTTATAATATATTTTTAGCAGTAATGAGCTTCCATATACTCTGGTGTTTTTGTATGGTGTAGTGTATTTGCTATAATATATTTTCAGGATGATTGTGCCTGCTTGGACTTACGAGACTTGTCCTCACAGCGCAAAGCCATTTGTCAGTTTGAGTACCACATCGTATACAGTCCTAGTTACGGTGTACCTGTTCTGTACTTCAATGCATATACACCAGGTACCACCATAGATCTTCGTCTTTAATCAAATACATGAATATGTAACCATGGTAACTGGTAAATTTAAAATGTAGATATTTTTTATTTATACGTTTTTTATTTTCTATTTAAAAAGTTTTTAATTGGTGTTTAAAGTCGCTTTCTAGAATCTTTCACTAATATCACGACTTGTCAGTTTAGGGCAGGAGGAAACCCGCAACATCCGTAGCGCTGAATGTTGCAGTAAACCTGCAAGCACCGGCTGGTAACGTAAGGTCTCACCATGAGGATCCCATTTTATTGCATGTTAGAATAAAATGTTCATTTATTCATATTAGTAATCCAATGGTTAATATTAGTTTAAAAGTGAATAATATTTTTGGGCGGGTGGTCCCTCACCTGGTAAACACACAATATTAGAATATAATAATATAACGTTATAATTACAAGATTTTAATAATTTTGTAATAATGTTATAAATAATAATGTTGTTTGCCAGACAGAACCAAATGCTTTGGATTCACATCTCTTGAGCTCAGCTGTCAATGTTTGCAAAAGTGGCATTTCTTGCGCGAGTATGATAGCAGGCACATGTAAATGCAGTTATCGTCCTTGATCTGTCAATACCAGCCGTTGCTCACAGATTTACTGAAACATTTAACGCTACGGTAGTTGCGGGTTTCCTCCTTACCTAAACCTGACAAACCATTAACACATCTTTAAACTGGCTCTAAAACCCTAATTCAAAAACAATAATAATAATAATATTTTGTAGTAAATCAGCAATTGGGTACTTTATGGAAAGTAGATGAAACAGGGGATCATGCCGATCACTCTGGGATTCGAACCTGAGTTGCTGGAGTCCAACACTCTACCGAATGAGCCAAAGGGGTAACCCCTCTGGCGAGACCAGTAGGAGCATCTTATATCACACCTGGCTACATACTCTCCCTCCACGTACTCGTCGCAAATGGGTGAAAGATTCCCGCAGCGACGTTAAACTCTATATTCACTCACTCACTCCACGTGGTGACTCGTCCTCGAGTTACTAATCCAATTACTTCGTTCTGAGCCACCAGGGAGCTAGGATTTCTCAGTCCGACAATTCAGAGAGAAGTTCAACGGGAACAACTCGAATACACGTTCCGATCACCCTGGGATTCGAACCCGAGTTGCTTGATTGCGAGTCCAACGCTCTGCCAAATGAGTCAAAAGGGGTAACCCCTCTGGCCGAGACCAGTAGGAGCATCTTATATAACACCCGTATATATAACGAATATGCATGATTCGACGAACCAATTGTTGCAGAAGAGATTCAACAAGAACAATTAGATCTACAACGACCCGATACCAGTTAGAAAACCATGCATGAATTTCATACATAATAATTTACCGAGCAGGCGACACTGTAGTTCGAGATTCCTCTAACATTACCTGCTGGACATATGATACTTTTTATATACCGTTATGTATATCCAGTGTAACTAAATATAAGGATGGTTTGTGTGGCCATTGCTTGTTGTAATAAATAGGCTACACCAGGAAGTTGCATAAAAAAATACCCACCACAACAAACCCACCAAATCTCAAATTCGTTTAGCACAACTGGGTTAAGAATAAAAACAATTGGATTCTCTGTTGTCAACCATTTATTCAGTATACATGTATTCTGCATTTACACACAGTTGAGATTCTTTCCTTAGGATACCTGATATATCGGTAACACCTTCTTATTATAGTATCACGCCAAATTCAGTAACACACCAAATTCAATAACCCTCTCGCTGCTGGAGGCAACCCAGAGATGCCCTAAAGAGCAGCACCTGTGCCTAATCCAGCAGAGAGAGGGTTAATATAAGCATGACCCATCGAGGGTGTGCTCTATTTCAAACACTGATATAAGCCCTAGGACTTCTGACTCTCGTAGTGCTATGATTGTTTAATGTATCATATTTAATGACTTTAATGAATAATGTGAATAAATTATTCTGTTTGGCTAGAAAATAAATTAAACTAGAAATTGAACGTCTTGAATACTGGAATACTAGGGTACCTAAACATTCAGATTCTATGATCTGGGTCCTGTTTCACGGAACAATCATAGCACTACGAGTCAGAAGTCCTAGGGCTGATATCAGTGTTTGAAATAGAGCACGCCCGCGATGGGTTATTTTCAGCGAGGACGGGTAACATTTTATCCTTACATGCCCGCATGTCGTGTTACTTTTTGTTTGTTTTTCAAGATGTATATCATCGATCACTGGCCAACATGTATGAGGACGGGCAACTTCTCAGATTTACATGGCTGGCAGTGAAATTGCTGGAGTTTTATACACTGCTTATATCACGTATGTCCGCATAGAGTTATGACTTATAACACTACAATCGTTCTGTGGAACAGGTAGGGGTGCAACGATTCACTGGTGAACAGCGATAGTTTGCCAATTCACGTATCGTATGGTGAGGCTACATTTTGATACAAAACAATACAGATGTATTTAATTTTGTGATTAATGATTGTGCAATAGAATGTTTGAAATAGATTCTGATATGTTGAAACATATATTTCATTGGGGGTGAAATCCATACAGAATATAGATAGTGTTCCTAAATATTTACTTTCACCCTTTGAGACTATGGATAGTCTTAATTATTGACATATCATATTGCTCATCGTATCATGACCTGTGAAACGTGATATGTATCGTATCGTAAGAAAATGTATCGTTGCAGGCCTAGGAACCGTGGCCTAGTAATTAAATATTTGCCTGAGTGCAATTCCACAGATCAATGGTAGTGCTATATGACTACGAGTCTTAACTCTCTCTGTACCGGTATGTGGACTAGTTATAACCAATGGTAATTAGGCTATATATTCTACTGTAATAAAGTATTTCTTTTAGGATATTCTGGAGTAGCGTGCTCTTTCTACAGACCTCAGCCCTGTGCATGTGGACTCTTCTGCCTCTGAGATACTTTTGGGACGGGTGCTATTTTCCATGCATGCGATTTAGCTCTTCCGAAAACAGAAGACGCAGCTGTAATCTTCCATTCAATATCTGGAAGCTACAGAAAATCTTCTGAAATCAGAACAGTACTACTAACCAAACAGTTGAAAGATAGTCTCTCAGAAGTGGAAAAGTCAAGTGCCAGCAGTCAAGGTTTGCAATGAGCATCGTCGCAAATGGGTGAAAGATTCCCGCAGCGACGTTAAACTCTATATTCACTCACTCACTGCAATGAGCAGGCTCAGGGGTTGTCTGCCCTTTGCTAATATATACACAATAACATGGAGACAGTTATACCAGAGGCCTGTTCAGAAGGGCGAGTTTACGCGAGTTATCGCGTGACGTTATATATGAATGATGAAGGTTGCTAAGGCGATTTCACGCGTGTACTTGCGGGTTCGCGCCCTCCTGAACAGGCCTCAGATATGATTCTGTGGACTCTCTATCTGACAATGAGGAATCCACAATTGCTTCTAGCAAGTAAAAGGTTAAAAAGAATGCTGAATCATGTGAATAGGATTCTTTTTTTTGTTGTAATCTCCAAAAATTGCGTACATAATTAATTATATGCATAAAGTCCGTTGTTGCGTATAAAACATTTGCAATAACAATGAAACAACACTTTAGACCAAATATCGTAGAGATATTGTAAACTCATAAACCATTATCAACAGCAATATGCCGATCACGGCCATATAGTATACAAGATCAAATAGAGTATGCTTTTGTAAATATAAAACTTTCAAAAGTATATTAATATTTGTAGAAGTCTTGACCTGCACACATTATTTCCGACCATAAATTTTGCTTGACAAAGAGCGATGTCAAATTTAGGATTTATTTGTCTTTCAACCCGCAGACAAATTGGAAGGCTGAGCTGAAATCTTTGCCAGCATACCCATGGTTAACCATGGTCCTGTAGATCTGATGCGCGCTGGACCCAAGTGGGGTCGGGGATTTGGTTGCCGTGGCAGCACCCTGAGCCAGTCCAAGGTCCTGTATGGGTTGAAAAAATGTTTGGTTTTGTAATATTTTAATACTACTAAATGAGAGTAATATGCTAATGCTTGTGGAAGACTTAAGGTAAATATTGATCGTTGCAGAGAACACTGAACGTTGCAGAGAACACTGAACATTGCAGAGAACACTGAACAACTGCAAACATTGAAGCTAAGCCCTGAGATTATGAAACTATTTCAGTATGATATCATGAGCTCAAATATTTATATGGAGATTTGTGAACAAAACTTTGAGTGAAGCATGCAATTGTACTAGTTTCATACGGTCTGTACTCAGTGAATAACATTGCTTTTCTCAGTTGGGTGTGCAAATTCATTGAATGTTATATTTTTATTTTTTTTGTTATTGGGGATTTAGAGCCACTTTTAAGATTCTTTCACTAAAATCTACTGCTTGGTAGGAGGAAACCTGCAACATCCATAACATTAAATGTTGCAGTAAACCTGCTAGTACCAACAGACCAAGGATAATATACTGCATTGCCAATCTACAGACACTGTATCTTATCGATATCGTGTCAGAAAGGTAACTTTCGTGAACACTGAAGCCAGGCTCCTGGGAGGGGGTTTGAACCGGGGGCTTTGACTCTGGTCCAAACGTTCTACCACTGTCACGGACTGTACTACCACTGTCACGGACTGTTCTACCACTGTCACGGACTGTACTACCACTGTCACGGACTGTACTACCACTGTCACAGACTGTACTACCACTGTCACGGACTGTACTACCACTGTCACGGACTGTACTACCACCTGACGGAGATGACCGTTACACTGACCTTAGCCATGAGAGCAGTGGCGAAGCCCCCCTGGTAGTTGTTGCTGGCAGGGACACCGTCTAGGACCCCGGGGACAGGGTTGTACAACTCGCTTGACCAGCACCGCCCCGAACTCATGTTCAGAATCTTTGCCAGCAACTTGGGGTCCAGGCCCAGTCTGAAATACAACAGGTGACCAATAGAACACGAGCTCAGTAGATTAGTACTTTGGACTGTGCGAGAGGTTTGGTGGACAGCTGGCAGGTTAGGATGGGAGTTTTTCTTGACAAAACACAACCAGGTAAACAACATGAACAAAACAGCAGCAGTAGCAATTAACCCTCTCCCTGCTGGATTATAGTTTGGCATGAAATGCATTGACACCCATATTTCATATATTATTTCGGTAAATACTTCATTGAATGAAAAACAAGAAAACTCCATTGTCTTATTTCATTTGACCCAACCAAAATTTAAAATATTGTATCACCAAATATTTTGACCAAGTATTATTTTATGCAGAGGGACGACGTTCGAAATAAAGGAACGGGTAAAAAGGCTTGATTTGCACGTGCTGATGCTCTTCTTCACATTCCTGCACGTTCAGCCTATTTGCCTGTTCATTCTTTCGAACGTTGCCCTTCTGCATAAAATAACACTTAGTCAAAATATTTGGTGATCGTATATAAACAGAATTTGTATTACTGGTGCAATATTACCTATCAAGAGTACTAGTCACAGGCCTATTATCGCCCAGGACCTATTATCGCCTACTCCCCGCTGTAGCGCTTCCGCATTCGTGATTGATTTGGATTATGGCATATTTTAAATAAAGAACACCTACTAATCATCAATAGATGATAATTGGAGCAATAATTGTATTTTATTTTAAATTAACATCAATTAGCCTCAATATTTGCAAAATTTGCAAAATGACATATCGGGGGGTTGATCACGTGACTAAACCATAAGTTGTTTATATTTGTTCGTCAGCCATAATGTCCTTTCATTTAGTTATGGCGAAGCACAATTTCCATCAATCTCTACAGCATTTTATGTTTTTTACACGATGTATAAAAATATCGCTCTATTTGTCATTGAGATGGCTTCAAAATGTCATAAATATATCATTAGGCAAAAGAAACGGTGTGTTTTTATAATACATGATTAAACTTTTTACATCGATGCATGCATTAGGTATGGTTTATATATTAGTAAATATCAATTTAAAATTAAATGATTTCACCAGAAGATTATGCACCCAGTCCTGTTTTATGGGGGCGATAATAGGTCCTGCCAGTGGCATAACAAGGACTATTTTGACCCTATAACCGAAGTGGCGCAGATAACTTTGGATATACTATAAGGTCATACTATAGCTATACATGTGCCATAGTAAGTATAATGAAGTTGATGTACATATTAAGAAAGATATCCAGGAAAACGTTAATATTTTAGGCGATAATAGGCCCGTAACCAGTAGAGGTGAATTGATATTAAAAATAATAAATTGAAAATAAGAAAATAATAATACACAGATAGCCAATGCTCACTTCATTCCCAGGTTCATTGTCTCACTGGTGCCAATCATAGAGATAGCCAGCAGCATGTTGTTACAGATCTTAGCTGCCTGCAATGTAGACAATCACAGATTATGAGGGGAACACTAGCAAATAGTAAATATTTTATGTCTGCTTCAGCATAAATCTGACAAACTTGTTAAAATACCTCCCCACCGATGGCGTATACGACTAATTATTTCACAATTCATTATCATACTTTTTTTAAGACTGGTACTGTCGACAGAATATAATAAAAATAATTATTTTAAATTTCCAAAGTGGAAACAAATCTGGATGAATGTTCTGTAAACCAAAGAATCAAACAACTTTGTCCTAAGAACATCAAATACATTTTGCACATAGGAATAAAACCACTTAATTTGAGTTTTTAGTAAGAACGGGGGGAAAAAAAGTATATACAGTATATATCTTCATTGAGATCTCGATCTCCAAAATAATTTTGAAGCCAATACAAAATTATTGTAAATTCAATTTGAAACCCAGACTTGAAATCTGGTCTGACCTGGCCTGTCCCCACAGCACCACAGTGCACCACGTTCTTCCCCATACACTCCAGAAACACTTTGGCTGCGGTGAACGCCTGCTCAGACCCTCCCACCATGAACGTCAGGATGCCGTCACGTGCAGCATTCGTACCTGTCAATACAATTACGTCATGTATAACCATCTCCCTGCTGGATTAGACACAGGCACTCTCGTATTCAGGGCATTTCCGGTTAATAAGTATTATAACAGATGTGTCATTGTGGGGTGTGGAAGAGAATTATTAATTAGCCTAAAATAATTACTATAAAAAAAAAAAAGAAGTAATATTTATAAATTAATTTAATTCAGCAGGTCTGCAGATGTTAAAAGTTGTTGTGCACAAAAGTCAACACATTGTCGCATACTGTGTAATTTCTCATCTTCATGAATCTTCAGATAAAGTTCAACCAAAAAAGACACAAACTGGCATTTTCTTTCGCATATCAAAGCAGATAATAAAAAATCCAAAAAATAAAATAAAAAATAAATAAAAATAAAACAAAAGATGTCAAAGATAATAGATTCAAATGTTTTTGAAGCTAAAAGAAAACTTTCCTTCTTGCATTCAGCTCTTGAGTGAGTGAATATGGAGTTTAACGTCGCTGCGGGAATCTTTCACCCATTTGCGACGATTCAGCTCTTGAAGGTTAAGGAATATTTTAATCTTCTACGAATTGGATCTAAATTATCTTTCCGATTTCGTCACGTCATCTTGGTCGTACCTCCAGACACAGGGGCATCCACGAATTCAGCGCCGCTACTAGCTGCCATTGCAGCCATTGTCTTGGACACGGCTGGGTCGATCGTGCTGCTGTCTATCAGCAGACTGCCCTTCTGTAGTTTACTGCAGTGAGAACATCAGTGTAGATAACAGTGACAGCAAAGCAGGAAATGGGTACCCGGTAAGATGAATGGTGAATGAATGAATGATTATGGAGTTTAACTCGCTGCAGGAATCTTTCACCCATTTGCGATGAAGGATGAAATGAACTGTGAATGGTTAACCTTTAAAACTGGAAAATAAAATGTTCTCTTCATGATAATATATGATTGTTGACACATTTATAGTGATTAGAGTGACTATCCAACATTGCATATTTCCTAAAGTTGGCGTTGTACCTGAAGATTCCATTGTCTCCAGTGTAAACAGCTTCAACATGGACGCTCTCCGGTAACATGGTAACGATGTTTGTGGTTGCCGCGGCAACTTCAGCAGGAGATCCGGCAACTGTTGCGCCTGGAAACAAAGAAATGTGGTGTTAAAGTATTATTTTTCTTGAGGTGGTTGAAGTTGCTTTAATAGATTATTCACTCGCATTACGGTATGGCTCATCAGTTTAGCATGTCCCTGGCAGGAGAAAGCATGTAACAACCACAGTGCTAAGTGTTGCAGTAGAGCTGGGGGAACTGGACTGTACTGAAGACTTGAATTATTCTTTCACGTCACACCGAAAACCTTTTAACCATACACAGGTTGTATTTGAACAGTACACTTAAATTATTGTTTTACGTTGCACCAAAAACCTTTTAACCATACATGAGCTGTATTTGAAGAGTGCGATTAAATTATTGTTTTACGTCACAGCGGGAATCTTTCATCCAAACACTCACACTCTACAACTAAGGATGGTTATCAATTGTATAGTCTGTGCATCCTATCATGATTACATTGGAAGAGCAATTTCCACAAACATTGATGTTGACTTAGGTCAGGTGAGGTACTATTTATTTCATAAGGTTAATTTTGATTAAAACCAATCACACTCACCATCCTTCTTCAAGCTGTCAACAGATTGTTTAGAGATGTCGTACACTATGAGGGGATATCCTTTCTTCACCAGATTGCGGGCCATGTGGCTGCCCATTAAGCCCAGACCCACAAAACCCACGGGCTGCTGGCTGTCCCGAGATGATGAAACTGAAAACACAAACCAGTCTCGTTACCAATACCATTGAATTAACTGGGAGTCATGCATGAGAAAAAAACACAATACCAGGTTGCTTTTTATAGCAAAAATGTTATAGTAGTTATAACTTGCTTTAACACACCCTCTCCATGCTGGAGGCAACCAGAGATGCCCTGAAGAGCAGTGTCAGTCCCTAATCCAGCAGGGAGAGGGTTAAGGCAGTAATGCCCATCGCTGGATCTCCGTTATCGATTGACCAAAATGCACAATCAATAAAATGCATTGATTGGTGGTGCCACCATTGGTTGAACATGCGAAGTTCGGTGGATGGCAAGTTGGCAACTATTGTATTTTTGTTGATTTAGTATGCAGGTATAAGGTGCGAAACAACGATTAATTTGCTAGTGTCATAGTTTGTTATTTAAAAATGCAATTGGGGTATAGCGCCGCTTTCAAGATTCTTTCACTTATATGGCTTGTCAGTTTAGGGCCAGAGGATTTACCCGCAACATCTGTAGCGCTAAATATATGTTGCATTAAACATGTGAGCACCGGCTGGTACTGACCGACTAAGAATGATTACTGCATTGCCACAGTACAGACAGTGATGTCATCTGGTCATCGGAAAGGTAACTTTCACGAACATTGATGTCAGGGCTTCCACATGCCTAAAAAACCCAGGCCATTATGACTACACTAACCTCCGTCAAATACCCTGGGATCACTGTCTATATAGAACTCTGTTTTCG
>JAUTBV010147220.1:0-10895 GCA_032361325.1 Lepetodrilus fucensis | reverse complement strand
AGTGATTACACTGGGAAGTGTATTAGTGCAGGTGCAGATACTATTCTGTATATAATGAGTATTAACAGCAATAAAAAGAATCTGTCGCCGTTTTAGCCAATTGGATTCGCCGTTTTAGCCAATTGGATTCACCATTTTAGCCAATTGGATTCGACGTTTTAGCCAACTGAATTCGACGTTTTGACCAAGTTTTTCGCCGTTTTAGCCAATTTATTTGTCGCCGTTTTGGGGTGTCACCGTTATCGCCTGTAGCCAACAAAAGTATGCAGCAGATCTCAATGCACTGAGTTAATCATTATTATGTGGCATAAATACACAGGGCAGAACAATATCCAGCTAGGAACAGATTCACGAACCATTAGACTTCATGGCTCAATGCTTGTTTCGGAAGGAAAACAAATTATTTTCACATAGTATTTTACAAAATTTGTCAGTGACAAGAGTTCATCAACCGATGCCATCTTGCTAGCTATTTCTAGACATTGCTATGCAAATGCTGGCCAGATGATGTCAGCTTGCTTCAGTAGTGACTAGATTTCGATTCATGAAAAAAACACATTTCAATCTCTTTTCTTTTAGCTTCTGGCACAAGCAGCCAAGAACTTTTGCTCCCAGGAAGCTTGTATCAACCATTCTTTTGAGGTATGCACATTTATGTACCTTACATTCCTTTGTACCATTTTGTACCTTACATTCCTTTGTACCTTTTTGTACCTTACATTCCTTTGTACCTTTATGTACCTTACATTCCTTTGTACCTTTATGTACCTTACATTCCTTTGTACCTTATGTTCCTTACACTCCTTTGTACCTTATGTTCCTTACACTCCTTTGTAACATTATGTTCCTTACATTCCTTTGTACCTTTATGTTCCTTACATTCCTTTGTATGTTTATGTTCCTTACATTCCTTTGTACCTTTATGTTCCTTACATTCCTTTGTAGCATTATGTTCCTTACATTCCTTTGTACCTTTATGTTCCTTACATTCCTTTGTACCTTTATGTTCCTTACATTCCTTTGAAATATAATTCTGATGATTATGGTACTACATATAGTAGACCTCGCATATAATGGACTCATTGGGACCGGCTATTTCTGTATAAGTATTATACGCATATGCCGCAATTAGCGTTAGACAGGACCGGGACTTCAGATTCAGTCCGTTATATACGAGTATCCGGAGGCCGGTATATGCGAGGTCTACTGTACATTGCATCAACATGATATAACATGGTATTCATATAAAATGTGTACTGTATATGTCATATAATATATGT
The DNA here is from genome assembly GCA_032361325.1 of Lepetodrilus fucensis. Lineage (NCBI taxonomy): Eukaryota > Metazoa > Mollusca > Gastropoda > Lepetellida > Lepetodrilidae > Lepetodrilus > Lepetodrilus fucensis. The sequence continues at coordinate 9,615 of JAUTBV010147220.1, read as the reverse complement.
TCTTTTCAGACTCTAAAAAGATTGGATCATGTAAAATCTCAGCTTGAATTTCAGTAAGTTACCTTTTTACATTTTTCATATAGAACGATAATACATTTTCATAAAATTATAAATAATTTTATTATTTATACTAAGTATCTTACTAGCACGATACAACAACAAATCAGTATACTAGGAGAATGTCATATATAATGTACACACATTTCATAAAGAAGCTCATTAAATATTGGTGTAATATGTTGGTGTCATCTTTCAGACAAGCTGCCATTGAAAGAAGGTAAGATTTGCATTTGTTGCTTGTGTGGTAATGGGTTCATTAGTTAAATCCTGGTGTTTTTTTCACTACATGGTACTAATGTAATGCTACACTTTTATTAATATAAACTTTACATCCTGATTGAAAAAAAATGCTTGAGCTTCATATTGTAAGAACATTTATTATTTCTTGACCTTATAGTAGCCTCATTTATTGCTAGTGTTATCAATTGAAAAATGAACAGTATATATACAGTAGACCTCGCATATACAGGCCTCGGATAAACCGGACATCGCATATAACGGACGGAATCTGAAGTCCCAGGTCCTGTCTAACGCTAATTGCGGCATATGTGTATAACAGACTTCACATATAACGGACACTAATAGCTGGTCCCAATGAGTCCGTTATATCCGAGGTCTACTGTATTTCTGTTTTCACCCTATCCTAGATGTGTACGGTTGCACTGTTTCAGTATGGGCAACTTGGACGAGGTACAGGATGAACTGAAGACTATCAGGAGATGATGGAACCTGGACGAGATTTACCAGAATTATCTGATGTGTGAACACAGACGTCATAGCTTACCTTGACCATCGGTAGCATCTTAGAGCAGCATGTCACACACATACTAGTATCTCTTACAGTGACCAGGTTCTTCTCTTCATGCAATGTAGCAATACAGGGTAGAATGAACTGGTGAACATGGTTGAAATAGCACATGTCCTGGGGCGTCCTAACATGAAGCAATGAAATAGTCTCACTGTGTGGACATTCAGACTAATACATTCCTGTGGAGATCACCATGAGAATAATAACAACGGTCTTCACAACACTGAGGATGGTTCGTCGTCACACAGCGGTACTTAATTCTGTTCAGGACTCGCTATACGTGGTACTTCTGGCACACATCTAAAGAGAAACTTGCGCAAACAGTTTAGGAGCTAGAAATTGAACAATGATTAAAATCTATTTCATGGAATAGATTTTCCCACCAAATTCATCAGGAAAAGAATGTTATTGGTTGGCTGTTTGCGCAGGTTTCCCTCTAGATGTTTGCCGTGAAGCGAGTCCTGTACGGATAAATAGCGCTCGTGCTGGGGTGTGAGGATGTGGATGGTTTAGAACATTCGGTTGATGTGAAATTCCATTGTACCAATCTAGTCTCTTGTCCAAGTGGCAGTTTTGACTCCATATATGAATTGTATATTCTTGTGTATGTACATGTATGTATATATGTTATTGTTTATGAATAAGTGTATATAATATAGCCATAGATAAATCTACATAATTCAACATGTGTACAATAAGAATTGTTATGTATTAGTTGAAGATTGTTGTAGTGATGTTGAGCAACATTTACAGACGATGCTTAATTATTTCAATTAGAAAATGTAAGGTACATGTACTGGTTACTATGGTTACAGGCTTATTATCGCCCAGGATCTATTATTGCCTACCCCCGCTGTAGCACTTCCGCTTTCGGGATTGATTTGGTTTATGGCATATTTAAAATAAAGAACACCTACTAATTATCAATAGATGATAATTGGAGCAATAATTGTATTTTATTTTACAATAACACCACTTGCAAAATTTACAAAATGTCATATCGGGGGGGGGGGATCATGTGAATAAACAATAAGTCGATTGTTTATATTTGTTCGTCGGCCATAATGTCACAATTTCCATCAATCTCTACAGCATTTTATATTTTGTACACGATGTACAAAAATATCTCTCTATTAGTTTGTCATTGAGATCGCTACAAAATGTCAAAAATACATCATTAGGCAAAACAAACAGTGTGTTTTGTATAATATGTGATTACATTTTTTACATCCATGCATGCATTAGGTATGATTTATATAGTAAATACCAATTTAAAATTAAATTATTTCACCAAATCACCCGTCCTGTTTATGGGGCAATAATGTCCTGCCAGTGGCATAAAAAATACCCATTTTCACCCTGTTTTCTGGTCACTCGCGCTATAACCGAAGTGGCGCAGATAACTTTGAATATACCATTTATAAGGTCACACTATAGCTATACATGTGCCATAGTAAGTATAATAAAGTTGAAAAATATTCAGGAAAACGTTCATATTTTAGGCGATAATAGGCCCGTAACCAGTAGTGATTAAATTACTGTACCTGTATATCATGTCAGCTTGAATGTAATTTCAGTTCTTAATTGCTTGTTTTGTATATTTTGATTTGTATTCTTTTAATAAATCATGTTGATAAATAAGCATTATTTCATGTTTTGATCCTGTTCCCAGTAGTGGTTAGCAACTTGCCATCATCTGCTATAGGTGTCTTAAAAACTAATGCTTTCTCTATAAGAACATGCATCCAAGATTGATGTATTCATCCATTGTTTACCAATGTCAAGAGTGACCAGAGATGACATAACTTGGTGCCTGGTTATCTCTCCTGCAATCCAGTTGTTTCTTCAAGTGCAGTCTCAAGTGCGAACCCACCTCGGGTATTCTACATCCATGTTCACATACTATAAGTTAGTCTCTGGTATGTTCACGATAGGATACGCTGTCTGCATAGTGGAGATGTCCTTGGAGTGTCAATACCAGCCCCTACTCGTAGGTTTACCGCAACACTCGTGCTTCACATGTTACAAGTTTCCTTCTGTGGTAAACTGACAAGCCTGATACAAGCAATATAATCTCAAAAGCTGCTTTAAGCCGTTCAATAAACAAACAATCCAAAGACACTTGATATCATCTGAATAAATTTATGTATCATGTCCAATGATCATGTACAGTATCACAGTTTCTCTATTTCTGACACAAAAAGCTTCAATCGTAATTAGAACCGACATCATGTCAAGTAGCAGTACGACATAGGCACTCGTCTTGGTGCTCACACACAATAGTAAATACATCCTCAATAACAGTGACAGACTCATTCAACATACAGCACTGACCCTGCGCAGTGCAGAAACTGTAATAATGTTTTGACCTACTCAGGTCGAAGTGAATAACATAATTCTTGAAAATTCTTGAAAATTACATAATCGAGGGGGAAAAAAATGCAGAAGACATTCCCTAAAATTTAATATACTGGTCTTGGACTGGTCTTAAAATTGATTTCACGGTGTCAGAGATGTTGAGTATGAAAGAATAATCACTAAATGTGTATCTCAAGGATGTAGTGATTGATTGAATGAATGAATTAGTGCTTTACGTCGCAGCGGGAATGATGTAGTGTAAAAATGCAAGCATGGTAAACAATCAATGAATCACAAATTGCAATCACTACTGATAATCAACAGTGTGCTGAAGCAATCATTGTACACATAATTATAATACATGTATATACCAGTAAATGGATTAAAAACAACAATATGATAATGCCTGATTACACATTAATCGGTAAAAGTCTGGGTATGAAAAACAACATGATCATTACTGATTAAATATTAATCTGCAAAATATTATCTGAGTATAACAGGAACAGACTGTGCTAATTTACTTACCCGGTATTGTAGAAAACTAATCTTATTCCCTCTAATAGGGTAATTATAGAGTTCTGTAATAGGGTAATAATAGAGTTCTGTATCAGATTAATAATAGAGTTCCGTATCAGAGTAATAATAGAGTTCGGTATCAGAGTAATAATAGAGTTCTGTATCAGAGTAATAATAGAGTTCTGTATCAGAGTAATAATAGAGTTCTGGGTTCTAATAATAGTAAATATATTTGTAATGCACCTAACTCATTGCTAAAATACATACATGTAATACAAAAGATGTATGAAAAGCTGAGAATATCAACTGAAAGGTAATGAAAGGAAGAAAAGATGTACAGTAAAATATTGCATCAAGAATTCATCAGGGGGGTGTTTCACGAAAGGGATGTATATTTACGTCTGACGTAAATGTCAAAATGACGCAGATTTTGGGTCATTGGGTCATTTACGTTGATTGTATTACGTCCAGCGTAAATATACACCCCTTTCGTGAAACGCATCCCTGAATATCCACTAGAACCTTAGAAACATGGCTAAAATCCATTTCACAAAATAATAGCACCCATTGTTTTTAATTAGAGACATTTCAACCACAATTTACAATCCTAATAATAATTAGGGTTATTACCATCATTATGCAATGAAATGGTGTTTACTTTCTCTTTGTCATCATGACCACTACTGAGGTGCGTTCAACCAGCACAAGGCTGAGTAAGGTGGTTAGCTAAACTTGTTCCCTGTATCCATGTACAGTTCATATGACTCTCGAGACTGTGGCTAGTTTAGTAAGCTGCTCGTGTCATTGAACGCACCCCTGGAGTCATTTCTATTGCGAGAAATGGACACATTCTATCCTTACCAATATCTATGTGTAAACTGTCAGCATAGGGATTAAGCCATTGCATGACATAAGAGGGCTGAGAGGATGCTACAGAAACACCTAAATCCCAGAACCAGTAAAGGTTAAGTCTTGACCCGGTCCACAACTGTTCCTGCTGATGAGACTGATACAGCCCAAAATTATATTTTGATATATATTTCCCAAACTGGAATGGGTTTGGACACCTGTCATGATGGTGTCAGATTCTCTAGAGCGACTGTTACACTAGCGACATCTGACGGAGAGGCTTTGACAGTCGAGATGTCTGACGAACGGTTTGCCGCTCCTGGTGGGACGGTAGTACTTCTTGTTTCCCCGTCTTTGCTTGGGTAGGACCTGGCGCCAAATATTTTGCTTCCTACTCGAATGTTGGTACTGCCAACTTCAATCTGGAACAAAACGTGTTCATGTCAGATATTTAATAAAATTATCAATTTCTTAACACTAGAGTCAGACTGTTCACATTATATTGTCAGACTTTACGTATTTTTGTGCAATACTTTCCTAAATTGTAGTATTAGATTTCTTATAATAGTAACATGGTTGTAGTGCATCCTCGTTCCAGAGCGGTACTTGATTTTGTTCCGGACTCCTTTCATATAAGGAAACTTATACAAACAGTTTAGGAGCCATAAATAGAACAATGATAAAACCTATTTCATTGGAAATCAGCAAATTCATTGGGAAAATGAATTCATTGGTTGGATGTTTGTGCAAGTTTACCTCTAGATGTGTGCCAGGGATACCACATTAATCGAGTCCTGAATGGAATTAAGTACCGCCGGGGTGCGAAGATGATTGTGACGATTTTAGTACAAGTAGATTGGGGATGGGGAGATAGATGTCCTGGGGGTATCACCTGATACTTGTTTTATTTTGGTTATTGTTTTTTAATTTAGGTTTAGCCGCTTTCTGGATTATTTCACTAATATCATGACTTGTTGTAGCATAGAGGATAAAAGTATTGAGATTTTTTTAATGACATGGATGGACAACATTGATGATGACGTACTGCGTGTTCGAAGTCAGCTGACATTCCCATGCTGAGTTCCAGGTCCTCATCTTGGAGCTGCAGATATTCACAGACTTTGTGGCGGCACTGGATCAGAGACTACAACAGCAACATCGGCAGTAAATAACCCACATTTACCCTGGACATAGTTGTAGAACAGAGCCAATGTCACAATGTAACTTATACCAGTAATTAGCAGCAGGGGCATTAGAATTTGGAAAGTAGATTTAAATGAGAAAGTTTGAACTGATAATAAATGGACATTTAATAAAACAGATTCTACATAATCATGGTTTGATTAGTCAGCCAATGACAATTGAGATTTGCTCATACTTGGAAGTCTGGGTTAGGTCCCTTGCTGAGGTCGTGACCTATGGAGCCAATGGTCATGAGCCCTGTGAGATGGAGGCAAGGACACTTGTCTCGGACAAACAACACCAAGTCGCACACCGAGTCCGGCAAGCAGCCATGTTTGTCTGTTTAAAACACATATACGTGGTCAAACAGGATGTCTACGTATTATAGTACTGAATTAAACAAGCTCCTAGTTATTGTGAATCAAATGTAAAGAAAGATTTTTGTTAATTACAATATCATGTTTTGAAAAAAAATCATTATAATTTGAAAGTGGAAATAAAATCATGTCCGTACTTTCCTCTCCACTGGTGTTGACCTGTACCATGACCTTAAGTTGACCGTCACGCTTCATTCGTTCCCAGCTGTTGTTGACGTTCTGCGCCAGCTTCGTCGAGTCGACAGTTTCCAACATGTAGAGATTGGGAACACCTGGTGAGATTGTTAAACACTTGTATCTATGAGGTTAAATATCATCTGAGGACACCAACATGTTAAACATTTGCCATCACCGACAGCAAAATACATTCCACATCTTGCTATTTAATAATCAAGCATCACTTTATAATGTGCTTATATAGCGTTATTGTATCATGACTCACTTTGATTGCTGCTTGTAGGATACATTGCATATGGTTGTTAACACAGTTTTCAAATAGTGCCCAACACTTCTGCAAGGAGACATTATTGTAAAAGTAGTCTCACCTAATACTTTATTGATGCTGCTCTTCTGTAGGTGTCCTATAAAATGCCATCGGATGTCTGTACAGTGCTCCACAATCTGAAGTAATGGCCAGTCAATAATAGCAGTGATTTCAGCCAGTTCATTTATTTATGGTGGGAGAAACATTTAATACTTCCAGGGTTAGAAGTTCCCACTCGCCCATGGCCCGATCCATTTCCCTACGGGCGAGTAGAAATTTCATGTTTTGTTATTTATATCATTATTCAACATTGTACTTCCTATATTCATCCCCTCTTGTGTTCATCCCCTCCATGTGTTCTCCCTTGTTCATCCCCTCCCTGTGTTCATCCCCTCCCTGTGTTCATCCCTTGTGTTCATCCCCTGTGTTCATCCCTGGTGTTCATACCTTGTGTTCATCCCTTCCCTGTGTTTCCCCTGTTCAGGACAATTTATTCACAGACAGACAAGTGAAATAACACTGGCATAGAACACTTGCATAGAACAATTTATTGCTACAAGAGTCATAACTCCTTAGCATCTCCATGTTAATATATGTCAGTTACGACTCTGGTAAGGCTACCATTGTTGTGTGGCTTGGGCCCCTGATAGTAGTCTCATCCCACAGAATACAGACACAAGGGAATCAAAAAGTTAATGTAGTCATACAACTTTGATCATTCATGCTTATAATTCAGAATTTGATATCAAATTTATCATAAGCTTGTATCATAAGGGTGTATTTAACAACATTGATACAAGGGAATATATAAGTAGCTTCTGACAGGTTTGATAGCTTACAAAGCACACCGACATACCATGATAACTGACATGTCACCCACCTGTGAATTGTTGCCTTTCTCCACGAGTTCCTTAACCTGAAATGATGGACTTTTATACATGATTCAGTGTTCACAATTAACACTTGCCCGGGCCATTTCTCCCAATGCTAAAGGCGAGTAGAAATTCATAACATTTGTTAATCGTATCACTATTCGGGCAAGTATGTTTTAAAGTTAGTTTCTATTGCTGATGATTGATGATACCCTGAAGCAGAACCAGTGACGGAGACTTGACTTGATACTCATACTCCCAGCAACACTTCCATAATGTCTCACTCAGCACAATAATTACATTTGTATTATTGATGGTAATGTGGTTTTTTTCAAAACTACATACACACAATATCCCCCCCAAGGCTATTCAGTACTGTACAACCGTATAGCCCTCTACAACATTCTGCGCATAACCCGCTATACCATATAGCTAACCATGCTAACAGGGGGACAAATCATGGGGCAAATTTAGATGAACTTCACTGGTTTTGTTTAGCTTTTCATTTTAATTGTGTAAACTCTCAGATAGCCCATGGAGGTATATAGCTTGAATCACCTCAAAATTGACCTATTTTAACAGATAAACAGTCTGAGTAGGCCAACCAGGAAATGACTGTAGTCAACCATGTCAACTGTTTGTCAACTCAAGCATTGCTCACCTAAATGACAAGAATTATCAGTAATAAAGTCAGACTACATATTCAACTAGGACGGAAGTTGTAATAACACAATAGTGTCCACGTTGGCGTATGACCATAACCGATCTGCTACCATGGTGACAGAACTCACATAGTTCTCTCCGAAGTGTTTCTGTCCGCAGTCGTACGCAGCGATGATGGCCTCCACCGACTTTGTCTTGCTGACTGCAACCAGCCTCGGCTCTAGCTTCTGCCATCTCTGTAGACATACGCTCCAACAATGAGTCAGTCAATATATGAGTTTAATGTCACTGCAACCAGCCTCGGCTCTAGCTTCTGCCATCTCTAGCAATGTAGACATACACTCCAACAATGAGTCAGTCAATATATGAGTTTAATGTCACTGCAGGCATCTTTCACCCATTTGACATGAAACCTCCATCATGGTAGACATGGTAGATAACATTAAATAACAATACAGGGCTCTGGATTAACATATGCCCGACGTACAGGGGCAAGTTAAATTGTACTGCAGGCAAATTAATTTTTAACATATATCACCAGTGGTGCCTTTGCTACTTGCCCTGACTTGCTAGGCCATGTTTATCCTCTATGGAATCTATATGCTATGATCAAAATCTCCGCTATATGTGGGTGCATATAGCGGAGATTTTGATTGTAGCATATAGATTCCACAGAGGACATAAGCATGGCCTACTGACTTGCCTGAGGGCAAGTAACTCAGAATGCTCAGTCTGGAGCCCTGCATCAACATCAAGCAAAGGAAGAAAGTAACTACCTCTTTCTAAGTAATAATAATAATAATATTAATACTATTTATCTATCAAAGGACATAAGACCCTTTATCAACATGATGAACATCAATAAAAGGAAATACAGAAAGGGGGATAATCTCAATCATTGACCAGCTGTTGACATTGACACCTGGGCTTGATTGAATCAAATATGGTAACTACGATCTCTATCAAGATTTAAATTAATTCTAATCTCTATTTAAATTAATTCTAATCTCATCAGCAGCTGATTAGGTCAGCTGATGGTCATTGTTTACAGTTGTTGATCATTGTTTACATATGATACGCGGAGATAAGTGCGTGTAACCTAATTTCGTGGGTTCCACAGTTAGTATGGACTGCATAAATAATATGTCAGTGATCAAATACGCTAGTTAATGAAAGTAAAATAATAGCATTCATGTCTGGACTGGTTTACCTCTGGTCTTTTACATCTAGAATTGCCAATTCTTTCTAGAACTAACTTCAGAGATCGGCAAATGTTTGTGGTCGACATTTTCTGAGTCATGCTCAGCAGTAAATGGGTTTGTCTAAAAAGCAGCAACATTTCCGAAATAAGATTAATGGTGCTATGTAGGAGCGTTTTCGATTATCACTGATTTTGTTGTCGGGGTACTCGGAGCACGAGGATTTCTAAATAGAACACTGCGG
>JAUTBV010147198.1:0-10898 GCA_032361325.1 Lepetodrilus fucensis | reverse complement strand
CACCAGGGTATCGTTTCTCGAAGCTCTCTTAGCCGCCAAGGAATCATAGCACTCTCTTTGCCGATGGTTAATACGTTGCTAAGAGAGTGCTATGGTCACTTAGCGGCTAAGAGAGCTTCGAGAAACGATACACAAACCCCCGTTCAACAAAACTATCGTAGCCCTACAAGAGTCATGTCTCCATGTTAAAGCCTGTGTCACACCAAAACGTCCTACCCAGTCCTAAAAAACATCTAAAACGGTCTATGGTCGGGGTAGAACGTGTAACTTTGGCGAAATAATGTCTAAAATAAGCCCCAATCACAACAAATTAAACTAGTTCTCACTACGTTCTTGAAGATGTTGCAGAACTGGCTCAAACTGTGTGCGAAAGGAATGGACGTAGTAACAACATTTTACGGTCTGTTTACGATTTATTTTCAGGACGAGGTAGGACGTTTTGAGAACTACTTTGGTGTAACCCAGGCTTGAGCAGGCTCGACATTCTGGAGCACGCTTCCGTCCTAGCCCGTTCATGAAGTTCGTAAAAAGACCCTAACAAGTTGCTATTACGTCTATTCCGTTCGCACACAGTGTGAGCCCGTTCAGCAACATTTTCAAGAACGTAATGATCATGAGAACTATATAGTTTGGTGTGATGGGGGATTTAAGTATGGGAGTTACGGTCATTATAGTGGGCGCTACGGTCATTATGCGGAACGGAGGCTAGTGCCTCAACTGTTTGTATCAAATGCACCATAGCGTGTCTTTATCTGAAACATATTGTGTACACATCGAATGTTAAATGTGTGAGGGCAATTGAAGGTTTGTATTATGCGAACTAAGATCTTTGGTTTGTATGCCTCGGTCATGACTAGATCTACGGGTTTTTTGCTTTAACACCACCCCGCTTAGCACACGCACACGTATACCTACATATATACTAGTATGAGCATTGTTTTTTGTCGTCCAAGTGTAGTTTAACGTCTGTATATGCATGGGTGACTTTGCGTGCCGAAGCGGTTCCGCTTACATAAGACCGGAGCAGTACACGGCTGATTCGTCTAGAGAGGCAATTTACTAAGTAAATTTGGAGACGCGAAGACATGGTAAGTACCATACTAATAATGATAATATAATATAATATATATATATATATATATATATATATATGTGTGTGTGTGTGTGTGTGTGTGTGTGTGTGTGTGTGTGTGTGTGTGTGTGTGTGTGTGTGTGTGTGTGTGTGTGTACATTATTAGACAAGAACATAGGACTTGTTGAATTATGGTCGGTATAAAACGTGTATATTATTTACACTGAACTGATAAGGGAATGGCAATGCTATAGTCGTAAAGAAAAATTACTAAACGTTGAAAATGATGTTATTTACATGTACATGTGTCATGACTTAAGGATTTTTATTTTGTTTATTTAGAATTGGCGTTTAGAGTCGTTTTCAACATTAGGATATATGGATAACTATACATAAATGAGGATTATAATGGTAATTATAATAGTAAATTATTATTTATGCGTTTATCAGATTACTTTGTTGACACTATTATTGTATTCTTATTCGGAAGCTTTAGAAAGGGCAATCTAATATAACCTGTCTATATGTTTTAGTCGGATCAGCTCACGCCGGAACAAGTTATAGGTAGGAACAACCATACTGCGCACGTGCATGAACATGAACAAATAGTAGACAATGCATAGCACACGATTAACGACACGATTAAAATATATGGTTAGCATAGTAGGACGAATATGTAAGTAATACGAGGCAAGGTAAGGATATCTGATTATGATCGGCTTACTTATAACAATCAATGAATAGTTATGTAGAACGGTTAAGATTCAGTGGTTCAGATCTCGTATTATCATTCTACATACACACACACACACATACATACACACACACATACGCACGCACGCACCTACATACCCCACATACACACACGCGCGCACACACATACGCACGCACGCACATACATACATAACACACACACACACATATACACACACAAACACACACACAATTCACACACACAAACACAAGGCCAGAAATTCACGGTAAGGCAGAGAGAGAGAGAGAGGGGGTGAGAGAGAGGGAGAGAGGGAGGATAGAGAGAGATATAAAGAGGAGAGACAGCGGTAAACAGACATCCATACACAGAGAGAGATACAAAGAGAGAGAGATAGAGAGAGAGAGAGAGAGAGAGAGAGAGAGAGAGATACAAAGAGAGAGATAGAGAGTGAGTGAGCGAGTGAGAGAGTGAGCTAGGGAGAGAGACAGGCATACAAGCATACAAACAGACACTATGTCATAGAGAGAGGGGGAGAGAGAGAGGGAGAGAGAGAAGTGAGGAAACTATTATATACTCCATGTGAACACATGCCATCATTTCCAGAGTTCACGGAGGCCTTCAGCCTGTTCGACACAGACGGTGATGGCTTCATCACCACCAAGGAGATGGGTACCGTCATGAGATCGCTTGGTCAAAGCACTTCAGAAGCCGAGATTATTGCGCTCATCAAAGACTTCGATACAGATGGTAGGCGATATTCACTTCTATTACTACTACAACTCTCTATGAGCAGTGTGTATACACTGGTGCCACTGTACACGGCATTGGGAGGGCAATGGAAATGATACAGGGCGATCACTTAATGATCATCTAGGCCTACTGATATGACACAACCATATACCGGGTACATCAGTCTGGGTATCCTTTCACAAAGCTACGTTATCCGCTAAGAGGCTCTCTTTGCAGTGCATTAGTTATATCGGCGTTAAGCTCTCTTATTTGGTAAGAGAGCACTCGTGAAAGGATACGCTGCCCATTATTTCTATTGCCTACAGTAACTGCTGTAAGGCGTTCACACGTGTAAAGTAATTATATATATGTAAGCTGATAAATCTAAACGAGAAATATAATTAAAGGGATATATTCATAAATGCGTAAAATGTACGTTACATGCGAAAAAATCTGTCGGCTGATAATACAATATATAATTTTAATGATTCATGCCATGTCCATGACATTTCACAATGTTTCGGCCCCGTGATCTTTAACATGGTCTTATTCTCTGGATAATAATGACATTTTATCTTTCAATTTATAGTTTCAAACCTTCAAAAACATGCGTAACCAAGCTGAATAGAAATTAGCGAAAGCATTCCTGTCTAAAACGTCGCTCTGAATGGAATTCTGATGCAAATTTGGGTGTTTTAGCCAATTATCCAGTATGATTGTGCCATTATACATTCACTTTTGGAGGTTTGGGCGATTGGACGTTTTAGCCACACCCCGATACAATACTGACGTGTGACTTTCATACAGGAAACGGAACCATCGACTTCGAAGAGTTCCTGGGGATGATGACCCGGATGTTGGGAAACAATGACCAGGACAATGAGATAAAAGAGGCGTTCACCATGTTTAACAAGGGTGGAACCGGATACATCACGGCGGTCGAACTCAAGCAGGTCATGTCCAGTCTAGGCGAGAAGTTGACGGACGCTGAGGTGGCTGAAATGATCAAGGAGGCCGACATTGACGGTGATGGGTTAATTAATTACGAAGGTGAGACTCAAAGCCCGACAGAAAGGGCAAGGCCGTAATTAAATAAATCTCTGTTCTTTTCAACATCTTTAAAAATAATAAAGATTAACCCTCTCCATGCTGGATACAACCGAATATGCCCTACAGAGTAGTGAGTGGCTGTGCTCATTCCAGCAGGGAGAAGGTTAATTAATAATGATGGTAAGAATTTCTGCAATTACTGCGATTACCTGACCTGATATTGGGCAACACACAGCTGCAGCCTTTTGAATATTTGTTTGTGTGTATAGACTACTCACTCATTATGGTATTATAAATAATGTCAGGATCCAGTATTTCAGAGGTGGACAAGTAGTAATACAGAAAATACTAGACTAACCATATATTATATATAGTGTTCCCAATTTCCGGTCTTGGTTACGAAGAGAGGTAACGCTTCACATGATTCTGAAATCCGGTTGATTAATTTTCTGAACGTTTTGAGCATCACACATACCATAGGAATTATCTGGGGTCCACTAAACTAGCTGGATAAACATTGCTTTAATACACAGGATGAGTCTGATAATATGAATATTTTCCTTTGTTTTCAGAATTCTCGAAGATGATGAAATGAAACAACTGGTTAACAAGGAAACATTACTATTTATTATATACCGTACTAAGGACGATAAAAACAGTACCGATAGTGTATGGGAAACATTGTGTTAAGAGTCCTGCTAAATGTATGCAACTTTAGTGTACTGGCATATTTCTGACAATCTCTGGGGCTAGTGTACTAAATCGGTGTACTACTTTGATATAATGACATGATATTTCTGATCATGTATTAACATATTTGTGTTAGTGTACGGATAAGGCTGTGTACTGAATCATTTACTGAATCATTGTACTAGTGTAGTGTACAGGGATCATTCTAATAGCGTACTGACACGTTTTTGTTAGTGTACTGGCATTTTTCAGTTTGGGTTCTGAATCGTTGAGCTAGTTTGATGCACTGCCACATGTATAATTACGCAATGGCATATTTGAGTTAGTGTGCTGATATGCTGATATCTGTTTTGGGATGATGACATAATTCTGTTGGTGTACAGACTTACTAGTCTTGGTGTACTCAAAAATGTATGTACACGTAGGTGTATTGATATATTTGCATTAGTGTACCATGTGTACTGACATATACTTCTTCTCATACTCATATGTTTGAGTTAGTGCGTTGGAATAAGTGTGTTAGTGTCAATGTAACGTTATGTTTGCATTAATTTAGTGTACTTGTATTGTTTTGGGTGTTGAAGTATTAGTGTACTCACAAATGTATTTACACGTACTTGCAGGTGTACTTATATATTTGCATTAGTATACTGACATATGTTTCTTCTCATACTGATATTACTGCGTTATCGTGTTGGCATAAACGTATTAGTGTGAAGACATATTTGATTGTGTCAATGTAATAATAGTTTTGTATTAATTTACTGTACTGACATTTTGTTCTGTTGGCGTACTTGTATTCTAGTCTACCACGACTACACTCACAAATGTACATACACCTACATGCACAGGTATGCAAACATTTCAAACAACCTCAAGGAACTTCCATACGTCGTAATTACTTGTGGAGAATATAGGTGTACTGATATGTATTTGCATGGGTGTACTGACACCGTTATTCTCATACTGATATTATTGTCTTGTATTCACTGTATTGGTATGATTGTATTAGTGTGTAGACACCTTGGTGTCAGTGTATTTGTATATGTGTGTTAATTTAATAATTAACGAACTGACATTGTTCCTGTTACTGTAACGGACATTGTTTGCTTTTAATGTACTGATATGTATCTTAGTGTACTGATATTTATCTTGTATACTGACTCTATATGAGCAGTCTTCAGACAACACCTCCCTGTCGCAAGCTAACGGGAGTGGCACTCTGTCGATTGTCCTACGTCAATGTGAGATTGCCAACATTGTGTCTTTGACATGTGATTTATAATAAAGTTATTCATGATGGTAACGATGTAATCTGATTCCGATTGTCAGGACGTGACCTCGGTTGACATTGTTGAGTACCCGCCTCTCTAAACCATAAACACACCTGACACACGGCACTTACATTACACTTCAGAACATGAATGCCTTGATATAAATATAGGAGCTCTGATATGGCGGTGTGTTAGCATTATAATCGTTATACGAAGTCCTATAAAACATGCAGCGATTTAATGCCTGGCTGAACAGAGGTAACAATAATATATAATCCAACTAAGAGCTGGAGCCAGACTATATAGCTTATCCATGGATCCAGTTCTCAATTCAATGGGTGTCTAGAACAATAGTCCGTGGTCGAATTGGAGCTAGGGTAATACGGAGAATTGCAGAGCGCAGAGTAACCATATTCAGCTTTCAGCATAGTAGTCGGAGGTCGCATCTTCATACAAAGATACATCGCAACAACCTATACAGAGTGACGATACTTGCAACGCGTGGAGCTAGTCGTACGAGGTACTGCCAGTCGTACAACGTGACGTCATCAGTGTACAGAGTGACGCTAGTCGTACTGGGCGGAGCTAGTCGTCACTGCACTGTCAGTTGTATACAGTGACGATACCAGTGTGCAGTAGGCCTAAAGAGTGACGCTAGTAGTATTGAGTGACTCTAGCTGTACAGAGTGACGCTAGTAATATTGAGTGACTCTAGCAGTACAGAGTGACGCTAGTAGTATTGAGTGACGCTAGTCGTACATAGTGACGCTGGTCATATAGATGCCATAGTCTTAGTGAGTGACGCTAGCTTGTGCTGAATAGAGCGATTACTGGAGTTCTGCTAGCTGTACATTAACGATAACATTGTACAGAGCGTTATTAGCTGGTCATACACACCACCAGAAGTCGCAGGTACGCATTTCCTGCTGTGGCGACCCTTACAACATTACCATAATGGAATCGTAAGAAGCAGTTGTATAGAAGACTAATATTATTATGGTAAGTGGACATTTATCTCTCAGTGTATCCTAAATTACTGGTATACATTTGGCAATCATCTCATTGCATATTTACCAGATCAAACTATGTCATGAAAATCGTTGAAAAATGGATGTATATTTTTAATTGTATTCATATGTAATGTGTAAACTTTATGTATTATGATACAGCGAGTCTATGTACAGATACAGGTATTATTATACAGATGCACAACAACGTGTTAATGCCATGTTCTATTTCAGGCGAGCAAGTTAACCAAGAAACAAATTGCAGGTAGGTGGACATACTTGAAGATACAATGAAATGTAGTTCGTCCTGACTGACACCCCTAATCATCACCAACGCGTATGAATATAACTGTATCAATGAGGGGGATATAGTATGTGCTCCACGCATCGATAACTCACAACAGTGGTGCTTGCGAGCATTCGTCGATGTATAGCCGAATTAATTATAAATCGCCAATGCTAATATAATGCGAACGTATATATGGCTCAGGCCCTCAGTGTAGTTAATACTCTCGAATTAACTTATATGATTTACTGTAATGTATAGTATAATATATATTCATTTCTTCTACGTTATGGCAGCGACACGTGGCAATCTAAGACTGTGTCTAGTGTCATTGTTGTGAGATGGCGGATTCCATCTGTAGTAATTTGATGCACCAATGGTTTACAAAGCAAAAACGTATTACTTTTATCTCGAATTCGAATTCATTAAAAAAATGAAACACCTCTTATCAAAATAATAGTTGATATTATTTACATTAAGATGTTATTTATTTCTACGGAACTTGGTGTGATACTACTGTAACTGTTAGTTAAAGTATTGTATAAAATTGAATCAAATGTATATTTTAGGCGTGAATTCTACGAGCAATGCCAATAGTCTCTGTAGTCATTTTCAAAGACGTTTCGTGGCAATTTATTTTTATTTTTAATGATTTTTGACATTTTGTTTTGAAAAATATGAAATAGAAAATCAATCCCCGAAACGTCTTTGACAAGAACTAACTGGTATACAGCGTATAGTATTGACTTTCTATCGTCTTGTAGAATACAAAGAGGCATTCTCGCTTTTCGACAAGGACGGAGATGGGACGATCTCACCTGAGGAACTGGGAACCGTCATGAAGAATCTAGGGCAAAAGGCATCCAAAGCAGAGCTTGAGGCCCTCATGGATGAAATAGATGCTGACGGTATGTCCCAACAACATTCTAAAGTATAAATACGTTTGTGGAAGGCGTGTATTATAGTTTCAGATGTCATTTATTGGGTATGGTCTGGTAGTTAACGGTTCCATATCCAGCATTGCTATTGAAATATATTTGTCAATTTGGAAATATCATTAGGTATTTACTGAAAGTTGAGTTTTGTTCTTACGCCGGAAGTCGTGATCCAAATCCGTCATAAAAAAGGTCGACCTTGAGATCATGGCTACGAATCAACCGATAATGTGTATTATGTAAAACTACTACTAAGGCGCTGTTTCTGGTTATTCAGGTAATGGCGAGATCGACTTTGACGAGTTTCTGACGATGATGTCCCGGATGTCGCAGAACCGGGACCAGGAGGACGAACTTAAGGAAGCGTTCTCCGTGTTTAATCGGACCGGAAACGGAATGCTGTCGCACGAGGAACTGAAGGAAGTTATGGCGAATCTCGGCGAGAATCTGACGGACCAGGAAATCGACGCCATGATCTGGGTGGCGGACACGGATAAGAACGGATATATCAGCTACTCGGGTATGTACTATTACGTAAGGCCGTAAACCTATAGGTTGTCAGGGTTGTCTCCCATTCGTTACACATCCTAATTGGCCCAATTGTTACACAGTCATATTAGGGATTAAGTAAGCACACCCCTATAGCCTTAGTGGAGCAGTCTAATCAGTTCAATTCAATTCCTCTATGCAATCATAGATTCTCAACTATAAATAAGTGTGTTTATATCGTAATAGTATCATTAAATACTGTATAGCTAATGGACTTTACCAACACGTCCAAAACTAGGAACTACACAAACATATTAATGATTTATTTTAAATGGTGTTTTTATTGTAATACTATTTTACAAATTGTTGTCTTTTACATAGGAAATAGATAAAGGAATTCATCATTCAGCTTGCTTATGCATATCTGCTTATGCATATCTGTGCAATAAATCATTATACGGACTTCGAACTTACCTACTACTTCATTATATGTTTATACGGACTTCGAATTTGTGCTTCGAAGTTATATGTGCCTATTATCATAGGATAGGGAAACACGTACTAGTTGATAATAGAGGTTGAGTCCATTATTGCATGCTAGGTAGAAGGCATGGGATAAGTGTGCAATTAACCATGACCTATGTTGTTTTAAGGTGTGTAACAAATGACATGTGTAACAAATGGGAGGATACCTTCTCGAGCTATGTTATGTTTAGTTATTTCATACTTAGTAATCTACATAATAACTAAACAGAACCTAACTAAAGCCTCTTAGACTAGTTACGTTACTCGCCAGGCATATCTTTATACTTTTCATAGTGAGCGCAACAATATGAAAAGTAATTATTTAAATTTGCACTGCAAGATACATCTCCCCTAGCGAAGGCTACAATGCCGAGCTTCGCTTACTACATGATAGCATGTTCCCTAGCTAGGGAAGGGTATAATTCCAAGCTTCGCTTACTACACTACGAAGAAAGTCGAGATGGGTCACGTGGGCTAGGCAAGATGTGTAAGATACAGACATTGGTACAACGTTCATTTATTATTTTCATCTGAGTTCAGTGTCACAAATCTGCTCATTCATAAAATGCCATGAGGCTTGTCTTTTGTTATATTTTGTTGTTGTTGGTTTGTGTTGTTTTTGTTGGGGTTTTTTGGGGGGAAGGGGGGGGGGGGGGTAATACTTTAGATACAATATTAAACCTAAAACAATACACAATAGGAAAATCAGTAACTGCACAACGCAATCATCATGATCAGTGCATTGCAATAAAGTAAGACACCTCCAAATAAATCATTACAACGGAAAGTTCAATGTTCGATACAAAAATTAGCTTTGAAAAATTAATTCTATGTATATTTTCTAGATTTGTACAACATTTTATTTGTGTTATTTTCCCACTCCATCCCTTCGTCCTCATTTCAATACACCTTATATATCCAGGCTGTACACTCTCAAAATAAATAGAACGGTCTCCATGCATAAAATAAACTGCGCGCATATGTCAATCAATCGGTGCCTGTCACACATTGGAGACAACCCCTTCATTTCCCTCTGGCAACTTCCATTATCCCCCGTGGCAAGATAATGGGGGCCTAGAATTGAGGACGAATATTGATACAAAAAAACATACACTGCAGAATTGGAGCCCAAGAAATCGTGACGTACTCAATCATTATTAAAGTGAACGAGATATTGTATATTGTTGCGGTTTGCTATAAATCACTGTATATTTCCAGACTGTTTGTCATTCACAAAAGTCAGATGAATGGGATTTTACAATGAATGACGTGAATCCATGGCATGGGTGCTGTCGAAGTTTGGGGGTTTGTGTTCTAAAATGTGTTTCGTAATAAAATGTAGTTATACTTAGATTATATGTCACGGGAAAAACAAAATTCTCCAGCATTAATCACAGTGTTGCTTGCGAGAGTAGAAATAATTTATGCAAGAAAACAAACTACGTCACATTTCTATTGTTAATATATTTTTCGCAGTTGTTACAATTTCCTCGAATTAATGCGTATGTCGTAATCATAAATATAGATACATACCTACATTCAACTATAATTCTTGTAAATGTTTCATGAGGATAGTTTCGTTCAATTAAAATAAAACTTGTTAAATTGTCAAATAGTTTCGGTCCGGAATATAATATGTATTTCATATTTTCTGAACTTAATTGAATGACGAAGTTTTGTAGCTGTTCAAAGAATGACCACCAAATAATTAAGCCTCGTTCTAAGATGCATGCATATTCATGAGTAGTGATTATGCTGCAAGATGGATTAACCAACAATCATACCAAAACTATCCTTAATGATCGATATTAAAGGCACAATATCACAAATATTTATGGTTGTTTTGGACTAGTTCTTAGCTATAACTGCAAAGTGCATTCACTGCAAAGTGCATGTACTTCCAAAAAGCAGTCCACCGCTGTGTTATTGACAAATCTCCAATGCAACCCCCTCCCCGATAGACTGCTTCTGTATACAGCATTCAAAGGGGACGTAACCCTAATGTTTGCTCGCATTCCTTCTTAGAACAGTGATGCATCCTTAGTGATCTGCTTTGAACTCCTACTGTATATATCTATGTTGTATGTAAATTTAGTTATTGCATAGTACACGCATCTTGCTATGAA
>JAUTBV010147187.1:0-10898 GCA_032361325.1 Lepetodrilus fucensis | reverse complement strand
CTATCTTTGCCGACAGCTAATACATTGCTAAGAGTGCTATGGTCCCTTAGCGGCTAAGAGAGCTTCGAGAAACGATACCCAGTACTAAACATCAACCAGTTCGAAACGAAAAATGTGCAGCTTGAAAATGGGTTCCATTCAAACATCCCAAAATTAATACATGTATTCCCTTGAATGAAAATATATAAATATTCAAACAGTAATGGTGAAATAAGAACAGTAGATGTCTTTTATTGCCCATTATTTTAAACTTTATTACAAAAGGCAAACCCTTTGTTACCACATGTACATTTGATTTCATTAGTGGAATGATCTTAAATAAATACTGACCGAACATCTGTGAACAAATTTTTAAAGTGGTTTATGTTCCACAAATCTTTTGGAAAAGCACTTGTTGCATGTACAATATCAAACAGGTGAAGAATATCACTGCAAAACTGAAATAATTTTATACAGATTAAAATTGTCCCTCACCCAAACATCTTCGTATCGTCATTTGATACAGAGAACAGAAACATGTAGATTGGAGGCTACTATGGCCTTCTTTAGCTCGACAAAAGTGAGCACATCAGTTATTTCAGAGCAATTAATGTTTCATTATTAATCTTTACATGCCCATGACATGAATTGAATGCCCAGATTAATCAGGGAGTCTTAAAAGAAAAACACCCTTTCATCCACATTAAATTGAAACAAATGCATTTTTTAAAAACATCTTGGTACTAAATATTCCTCTCTGCCACTAACTTTAGAAAATGACTGTACGCATTTTGAAAACATTGGGGAACACTATAAACACCTAGAAAAAATAGTGTCACAAAATAAATATCCTTTCTTATTGTTCCCCGAATGCCCAATTACAATAAATTACAAATTACATCTCCACTAAAGGAGATTGAACTTGGACACACACAACTGTGAGAACTGGGAAGAAAATGTCACAGAATTGGCTGCATAGTATCTGGGTTTGTGTACATCAGCGGCTTTGGAAGGCCGCTCAGTTTTTGTGAACTTTTCTTGGGCAAAAACATAAAATTGGAAATCATTATGGTCAGCTCTTAAAATGATTGTTCTACTAGACTGTTAACCCTCTACCTGCAGGATTAGCCTCAAATCAGCAGAAAGAGGGCTAAACCAATCTGCACAAACATCTACTGTAACTATTGGGATGTCGCACTGCTCTACATTGGCAAAAGTCATGAATTCAATGATGCAATGGAAAGGATGAGGGTGGGGGATAGACAGAGAAGATGGGTGCTACTTATATGGTCAACAAAGACCCCTAAGGGTTTTACCGTATTTCTGCAAGATATTTCCAAAATGTACTATCTGTTTGCACACCTCAATATGAGGCTGATAGTAATATCTGCCAGAATCCAATGCAGTTGAAATTATAATGGAGGTGCCAGCATCTCACAGTCTTCAGGCTACACTTTGTGAAATATTCAACTGTTGACAAAACTGCCAAATTAGGAAAGTACTTTTGAGCATCAACACAAATCTTTTTATCAAACAAAACTTAACCATTAATTCTAAAAAGAAATGTACACAAGCCAAATTTACATTTCATTAAATATATTAAAAACAATATTGTAATTTTCTCACAAAATTCATACTATCGCATCGTCCAGCTATATCTTCATCCATGCCGGAAATAGCGCTAAAGGAAACGTAGGAAATATGCTAAATTGGAGCAACCAGGTGTGTTTATGACTAATCTTAAAGGGAGGTCAACACAGGTTATTTATACAAAAATACTCCACACTATTTCAGCATTATGCTACTTTTCCTTTAAACTCTTTTATCCCCTCTTATAATGATAGTTGAGGAAGAAAACGATGAAACACTGAAAAACATGTCTCGATTCTAAAATTGCAGGAAAGAAAACATTCAAATCAATGAGCGAATATGCAATGAAATCAAGTTTGAACAATGTAAATGAATTAATTTCCTTGTTTATTCTGAACTTTGAGGTAATAGCAACAAAGTGACTGCGTTCATGAAACATTGAATATAATCACTTAGAGTAGAAGAATAAACTTCCCATTCGTACAGTACTCGTAATGAAAGAATATGAGGGCGTTCCATTGAGCGCAGTAGTCTAGAGTACGCCGGACACTTTTGTTACAGGAACGTGTTACACAGTTCTCAGACATTGTGCGGGCTATACTCACTAGCGAGGTGGTGCAGACAGCACAGAAAAAGTACAGTGACATCACCATATCTAAGGCAACTCTTTGCCGCCATCTTGCTTGTGCAAGATGTGTGGGAGTCGTTCCTTTCATTCAGTACAGCTTACTGGGGTGACATCACCTGTCTGTGTGCGAGTAGTGTACTGCGCTCAAAGGAACGGGGCCTTTATTATATATAGTAACTTGACACACTACTCTTTGTGTTTGTCCAAAACTTGTACAGTTTCATACTGATCAATAAGACTTGTATAATAAACATCTTCAGATTGTCAATAATATGAAAAATAAATTGACAAATGCTTATACTTATTTTACAAATAGAACCAGGATATAAATTTTCATCTTGTATAAATTTTACTAAACAAGTTTACCCCCCCTTCTCGATATATTTCTCGACTTGCATCTATATCACATATCACAAAAGGATATACATTGTGTCTTATTTTCAGGTTAGAACACAAGCATTGACAAAGGAATGACGTAAGACTGTTTACGTTTTATATCTGAATTAAAAAAGTTCTACCAGATTGCTCTATTTAGAGAAAAATAACATAAATTGTATTCTTGAGAAAAACAACACATGATTGTTGCAACATGATAAGAATTTGAATGATATTGCGACAACTTTATATTTAAGATGTATTCCCACTCCCTCGTTTGTTTTTACAAATAATTACAACTTTAAAAAATAAGAAGGTACAATGTAGCGTATATTTATAACCCATATCCATATCTATCAATTACTCGTGGACTTAATTATACATGTCAAGTTATCACAATGTAAAATCAAGATCTAAAGAATTTTCCGATTATTATTAGGCCACTTAAAATGAATTGTTTTCCCAACACCTACAAACAAACAAATATTTCTGGTATTTTCTTAAATTAGTTTTTGCATTGTAGAATACAACTACTATTCAATGTGAATTGACCAATAAGAACTAGTGAGATAATACATCTTAATTGAATTAATTCATGCTCTACGTCACAGCGAGAATATTTCACCCAAAGTGTAAATAGAAATATTACTGAAAATATCTAAGGAAGCACCCTTAAAAGTCCAAAATGGTGGTAAATATTTCTTTTCGGTTGGAATACCTTGTAATGCAATGTTAACAGAAACTCAATTTACATTTTTTTTGGGAGGTATTATTTAAAAATAATAATATTGAACCTGTCTGAGAAACAATTTTGATCAACTTTTGTGGCCATAACAAAATAATTTTAGATATTTCAGTAAGAACGGAAACCAGTCGAAGATTAATCTGTTACAGTGAGTGAATATGGAGTTTAACGTCGCTGCGGGAATTTTTCACCCATTTGCGACGAAATCTGTTACGGAATTCAGTTTCAATATTTAACAAATTGACATCATTGACATAGAAACACAAGCTTTAGTTTTCACATGCAAAAATGCAGCATAAATACATTTCTTGCAATTGGGAACTGAATTTAGCAATATACAGGAAACAGTCCAGTTCCTTCTGTTAATGTTTCACAATTGATCAAACAAGATCAGCTGGGGAAACGATCAAAAGTGACCGCTAACTTCCCTCCTGACCAATAATGGACTTGGCCGACGGTTATCTCTAGCACCTCCCATTGCATTATGGTAATGTCAACACAGGCACCTTCCCATTATGTTCATGGGGGGTGACAGCAACAAATACACTAGAATGTAGAGGAGGCAAATCCTGAGATGCATGTCAAAGTTAGTTGTTTTTGCTGAGGCAAACTTTCACAGCCAGCACTTCGCACAATCACAACATGGCCAGTTTCCATTTGTCAGTAAGTTACTGGGTTAAATGTCTTAGTAGTCGTCTAGATCGTAGTCCTCGAACTCGTCGAAATTTGCTTCCAAGCTCTGGAAATCCACTTGGTATCGGAGAATGCCTGGAAATAAGAAAAAAAATAATAAAAATAATTGCATCTATATAGCGCATTATTCACAATAGCATGATGTTTTATTTATTTTGCTTTTTCTTTTAAATTAAGGATTTCTAGATTCTTTCTGTTGTATCACGGCTTGTCAGTTTAGGTTATGACGAATCCAGCAACATCCGTAGCACTGAATGTTGCAGTGAACCTGCGAGCACCGGCTGGTACTGACAGACTAAGGATGCTGACTGCATTACCACTCTACAGGCAGCGCAAGATTATTTCACTTATCCCACCAGGTATGAAATAGTTTAAGAAAGGTAAGCATATTTCATGATCTACAGATTTTGTAAACACTTCATCTAAAGGCTTACCTCCAATGCCTCCAAATCCTTTCACAAACTGTGCTCCTTCTTGGGACTTGTCAGTAATAATTTCAAGGGTGGCACCTGAAATGGTCAAAGTAATGTTATTAATTAATAAAACTTGTCAGAAGTATTTGAAATTTTATGAAACCACAAAACCAAGATTGACAAGTCGTCATTCCCTGTTTAACAATGGTAATTTTTAGTATTGGTATTTTGTCTGTTCCTACTGAAATATCTAAATTATTTTGTAATATAAAGTTAATCAAAATTGTTTTTCAGAATTCTAGTTTGTAGCTTTGTATTGGTAGGAATGAAAACATGTCTGCAGACAGTTTCAATACTACTTTAATATTAGTAATAATACCTCCAAAGACATTTAATATCTGTGTTAATAAGACAACTCACCGTAGTTTTTGTAATTGTTTGCAAACCATTCAAGTAAGGGCATCTGGTCCACTAATTCCAGCTCTACTCCCGTCTATAAAAAACACAACCAGAGGATAAAATTCAATTCATGCTTTCAATGATTGACAGAATGCAATATGAAATTTATATCTACAACAAAGTAAATTAAACCATTTGAAAACCTCATTATTCTATACCACTCACAGTGGTACACAGTACAGACAACTGCATTCTATCATTATTGGATCAGTGAGTGACTATGGAGTTGAAACGACACTGCACAAATATTTCCCCCATTTGCGACATATATCGTGTCAGAAAGGTAAACATCAATGCGGACTATCGGGACAAGATTTGAACATTTGGTCCCAAAGTCCAAACATTTTACCATTGTGCTAGAACTTGTAGAATACTGCAGAATCTTCTGATACCAGTGAGTGAGTGGAGTGGAGTGGAGTTAAACGTCGATGGGGAAATCTTTCACCCATTTACAACAATTCTGACAGGAGAATATCAGTTTGGGATAGAAGCAAAACAATGTCATGATTCTACAACTCGCACCGATAATCTACTGGTAGAATCAACACACTTACGTCTTTATCTGTGAAGTACGTCTTGTCCTTCTCCTGTTCAGGCTTCAGGAAGATAACTCTCTCCTCTGAAAACACAACCAAACATCAAACCTTGGAAAAACCTACCAATGTGTTAAGTTACATACATTCACAATAAAGACTAAAATTAAAAGAAACAATTCACAACTTCATCAAATCAATTTTGATTTGATGAAGTTGTGAATTGTTTCTTTTAATCTTTTAATTGTCAAATCAATTTTGATCGCACAGTGCACAATCTTGTCAAATCAATATAGTGCAATCAGTCTATTACTTTTAGAAAAACTATTGTACCGTCAGTTTGATGGTTTTTGAGCGTGAACCGTTGGATGTCGAGATTCTCCCACACAATCAGGATGTCGACTGCTCCCATCTCCATGGCCTTCAACGTGTCGTCGACGCCAAAACAGAATTTACCTGTGTCTTGGGATATCTCATCAAAATACCGACCTGCAACCCAAGAAAAGAAAAAAAATATATTCTTGTAATTATTGTAGAAAAGTATTGTGTTTAAAAAAATATATAATTAATATAATAAAAATTTAAATTAATAAATTCAACTGATGCGCCAAGTGAGTAATTGTCTTATGTCGCAGTGGGAATCGTTCATCCATACGCGACAATCTCTGCATCAAGAATTAACTCTACAAATATATCAAGGGATTTTACCTCATCAGCACTTCACTCACAAAGGAGGTTAATGCATGTAATACAGTATAGTACAGTGACTTGCCAAATATCTCATGAAAAGCATAATAGACCTACTACTTTACATGATGGATGTTGATTACTAATGGTCCCCGCTTCACAGAATGATAGCGCTACGAGAGTCGTCCAACTCCCATACGTTAACATGGAGTTTTGATCTTGTAGCGCTAGCTATGATCGCTCGGTGGAACGTGACCCCGTCTCACAACTAGACTCACCTATGAGCTTCTTCTCTTGTATAAACTTTACATTGGCGAGTGCGTCGGATGCCAGCTCTATTGCTTGGTTGAAACCATTCTCTCCTCCATATGATACATCAACTATTTTGATAATTTTCGATTGTAACCTCTGTAAAGAATGGTATAGCATTGATGAAATGACAAATTTGTTAATTTAATTTATCGTTCTAAAGAAATTGTAATTTGAATACTTAATTAAGTAGGACTCTTTCTTTGTTTTGTTTTTATTTATTTGAGCTTTCAATGTTTAATTCTAAAGGTCCATGCACGCCGGAGGCGAGTGAAATATGGCGACATCAAAAGATTCTATTGAATTTTGCTTTTGGTGTGCCAGCATATTGATAAATGTTAAGGTTCTATTTCAGAACGTATATCACAGATTCGCCTTCTTTGTGCGAGAACCTTAAGTATTCATTTATTAATTGTCTTCCAGGTTTGAAACTAACAGTACAAATCATAAAACATTGTATGAAATGGCGCGATAGTGAGTGATTACATAGTCTAATGTTGCTGCAGGAATATTTCACCCATTTGCGACGACGTAGAAAATGGCATGTTTTACAATTCGCTACACTTCCTGTTACAAGAACTTACAGGGTCGAACATGTCCGACTGACTCAGTTCTGTTTTGAAGTCGGCAGAACCAGCGAGGACTAGGCCGGCGATGTTGGGCTTGTCGTTGGAAATAAATAGCTGCACTGCAACCTCCGCAACTTTCCGTACGTAGTTGTGCCGCTTCTCCATCCTCAGACGAGCGAATCGCAATGCTGACTGACCTCCTCTACCTGGGAACAGATAGATAGATATTTATTTTAAAATAAATGAAGTCAATTTTGGTAAATTATTTCTCGACCCAGCCAACAGCTGACTGCTATTTCAAAAGATGTCACCCATCTCACCCAACTCAACAAACAACTCAACAAACATAATTAGCTTTTATCATCGCAGCAGGAATAATTCACCCATACGCGACTATGCTTAAAAGACCGACATATATGAAATATTGTATGAAAAGAACCAAAGAAATACAAAATGTTTGTTTTTTGGTTGGACAGGGTAAACATTATGACCTAAAAGACCATGATTCTACTATGTAACTGCAACTCCAACCAATAGCCAATATTGGCGAGTGAATATGGAGTTTAACGTCGCTGCGGGAATCTTTCACCCATTTGCGACGATATTGGAGATACGGTTATATTGGAAGCTCTGGCAGGCCAAGTAATGTTCTGTACCGTGCTTTTTCGGTAGATCCACTGTGAACTTGTGTAGGACCTCTCTCGTGTTCCCTGATAGAGTTCCAAATAATGCCCCGTTTCCATCCATCACGATAAACCCGAATTTGTTGTCGTCAGCTAATAGTGCTGTCAAGGCCTGAAATAGTAGCAAAACATTAAATAAATGCTTTTTTCTTTATCTCCTGATATAATTTTCTCACTTCGAGACACGAGCAACATTCACCACCCTAAAAAAAAAGTAGAACTTTCATTGTAAAGGTCCTTGCACACAGAAGGCAATATTTCGCTCGCCTCCGGTGTGTGAGGACCTTAACATGAAGAAACATGGTCTAATCCCTCAACACTAACACGGACTCGCCCCTTCATAAAGGCATGGCCTCGCCCCATAACACAAAAATTGGACTCACCTCTGTGTGGAATTTATTGTCACATAAATACAGGGATGTGTTGATTGGCCGGAATGGCTCAAAGTCAATGTTGACCTTCTTCTCTTTTCCCTCGTCAGTGATGATGGTACCGCAGTATATCACCAAGCCATTTGGAGGAACTGAAACTCAGAGATCGATACAGTAATGAATATACGAGTTGTCTGTTGCTTAACATCGCAGAGCGAACCCATTGAGTATTGCAGGCATGACAAGAGGCAAATGACAAGAGACAATTGTGATTTCACCAGAAAATAAGCCCAGAGTTTGGAGACTGCGGTCCTGTCCTCAAGCCACGTCCAGTGCAAATAAATCCATCCCATGACAAATAGATTTCCGCAGAAAATTGACAGGACTGGTATTTAAGTCATGGGACATTCAGTATTTCATCCCAATGCAAATCTGAGATGTTTTGCCCAATACTAATTTGTTGGTAAATGACACTTTGCGGTTAACCCGTTCAAAAAATGCCAATCTACCACTATGCCCATCGACTGCTGGTACTATAGCTCACTAGAATATTTGGTTACGTAACAATTATAACATGGCTCCCCATTCAAACACATCATTAACCAACAATGAGCTGACCAGTCCTTGTTGTACCAATTTAATGCTGGGTGCCAATCAGGGACGTCGCAGCGGGAATATTGCACATACAAGCCACCACCACCAAGGTTGGTTTGGGGTTTAAAGTCACTTTCTAGAATCGTTCACTAATATCATGACTTGCATGCATATGTACTGCTTGACTAGTCTGGATTTCCACCAGTTTTTATAGTGCTAGTTCACTTAGAATATCATGTCGCAGATAGTACAATGATACCCCACTCAGACACAGTTTACGGACTCCGAGCTGGCCAGTCCTTGCTTTACCCCTTTAATGCTGAGTGCCAAGCAGGGAAACATCAAGTACCACCTTTTAACGTTTTTTGGTATGACGCGGCCGGGGACCAAGGGAACAAGTACCATCTTTTAACATGTTTTCATACGTCGGGGACAGAGCTCGAAACTGCTGCTCTCTGGATCAATGTTCCCACCACCATGCCACAAGTAGATCAGTGTATGCTAGTGAGCCAGTCATAGTTTTACGTCACAGTGGGGATCTTTGCCTCGCATGTGACGATTCTATGTTAGCATATATTCCTACCTTTGTTATAGAGTTTGAGACGTTGCTGTACTGATGTAATGGCCCCAAGCACTGATAACCTGTTTACTCGACTCTTGATGTTTGATGCTGTACCAAACTCATCCGCCAACATCTTGTTTACTCTGGAGATCTGATCCTTGGGTGGGATGATTAGAGAAATCATGCTCGTCCCATTTCTGAAAACAAAGAAACAGAGTGCCAGATAAAATTTGCGACCTGGGAATATGGTACTCCCCGATTTTGATTTAGGGATTAATAGTATTTTCAAATATTGCGATACTGGTACTACCAGAAATAAATTTAGGGAGTATTATGTTATGTAATAGCAGTTGTAGGTTGCATTTAAAATAGTTCAAATAGCTAAACATCGTGGTAATGGCCCCATTTACTATCGGACATTTGATTATGTTCGGATGTGGCCAAAATTAAATTTCCAATAGTCAAGGAGTGCAAGATATTCATAGATTTATAAACCTAACCCCATATTCTAAAAATGTCATCTCCAATTAAAACCACAATCTCAAATGTATTTTTCAAAATGGGGTTTCATAGACGCTTTCAAGATTCTTGCATTTAAATCTTGGCTACAAAGTTAACTTTCTACCATTGTGATTGTGCTACCAGTACCATTAGCCTTCTGCCATTCTCCAATAACTTAAGTGAGAAACTTTTATGCACAGTAGACGATTGCTTTGAATGTATTTTGTCAATCAAAGAGGGCTATAATGGTAGTCAAGGCCTAAATCATTTCCTCCTACAGTTGAGCATGGTGTGCATCCCCCCAATCTTTAGACCCTGTTTGTGAAACACAGACCAGCCAACATCAGTACATATGCCAACTTTTTATTTCCAACTACAGGCGTGTCCACTAAATTTACGTAACCAATTTGCTGCACTGTATTGGAACGATCAATAGAAATGATCCAACATTTAACCAGATGTACTATAGTTTGAAAACATATGGGATACTTGTCATAGAGCCTATTAGAGGTGTGGTTACTTTAGAAATGAATACAAGTAATTATCGTTGGGATTTTGCCAACATGATTAACCAATAATAGTAGTATATCGTAGTCTGGTAAAAGAAAATGTGAATCTAGTGAATTACAAAGAAGTCTGAACATACAGGACTAGATAGAGGAAACTCAAACTGTAACAATAAAAGAGGAAACTCAAACTGTAATAATAAAAATAACTACAAATGTGACATAATTAATTTCACATAAAACATGTCCTCTTCTACTAGCAACAATTAACACGTTACTGTGATACGAAACATTCAATCATTGTAACTTCCCATTACAAAATATATAGACATGTTGTTGGGCGAAAATGACACGCAGTTTAATACTAGATCGCGCGACACGGCAGATTTCTTACCCTCGCGCCGCTTCCAGACTTTTAATCAGCTTCTTTATCTTCCAGATTTCAACATTTCTGTCGGCGTTCGACTCTGAACCTTCTACGCCGTTCGTGGCCATGTTTATTGCTGAAAACTATCCGGTAGACACGGCGGAAATAACTTGCCACTGCTCGTGGGTCACGCGTGTGCTCCCCTTCCCGTATGGCGGAGGGTTTCACGGCCTTATTTCCCTTCAGGAATGGCTATTTCAGCCCAAACTACCTTTCAGTCCGGACTTTAGAAAATCTCTATTCAAAATACTCACATATAACGTAGGTATATTTG
>JAUTBV010147176.1:0-10899 GCA_032361325.1 Lepetodrilus fucensis | reverse complement strand
TTCATCGAAGTATGAACGCAATGTTTTGGGGTCACGTGGACCAATCAGATTGCGGGATTCACTGGATATTTATTTATATTGTAATAACATGAAAAGTGTGAACTCTGGATCTTGCAGACAAGAATAAGATATTCTGAACAGAATTCTGATAAATACTTAGGGGTCTATTCTTTAAATGTTCCTATGACCTTCCTGGCCTAAGAACAGGGGCGCGTTCAAAGATGCAAGCTGCTTGCAACCAGCTTAGCAAAACTGATTCCCTGTCCCATCTATGGTTCATACGATTCTTGAGACAGTGGGTAGTTTGGTAAGCGTCTTTAAACGCGCCCCAGTTCTTCACAATTCTTATAGTTAGAACAAGCTATTCTTAGACTAAGAAGTTTGTAAGAACATTTCGAGAATAGGCCCCCTGGCATTTAGATAGATACCTGGATTTTCAGATAGATGCCTGGTATTTCTCATCTGACTGGTATCTGAGTTTTGGACAACATTAATGCCTGATCTCAAACATTCTTTCTGTCATTGAATCAGTATATTTGCTGTGACTATACATTTTTCTGACTGACAGAACCTTTTAAAGTGTGTAGTTCAGTAGTACACTGGAGTTCATTACTTTGCATGTACATGTATCACATTATGCACTGTCTTGACATACAATCAGAAATTGTGATGATAATGAGCTATTTTAAAATGCTAAAATATTTTCTTTTCTAATTATTTCATGTTGAACTGAAGCTGCATAGATTTCTGTATTGCTTGTCTTTAAGTTTTTTTTCATAAACAATTTTATTCCAGTAGATCATTTACATATAATATATACATATAATATAAATATATCAATATAGTTCAGCATAAATGTAGTCTTAATACATGAAGCAACTACAAGTGAAGTGGTCTGACACAAGAACAAGAATAATATGATCCAATAGAAAAGTATTGTTGATACAATAGGGAAGAATTGTTGAATGTTGATATTAAACATTTCAAAGAGGGCACTTTTCATAAATACTAGTGTGATATAAAGATAAGAAAAGATGTGTAGTACCAGACCATTTGTAAATTAAAGTTGTGAGTTATTTAATTTGGCTTGTCTAAGTTGGTCTAGAGCTAAGATCTATTTTAGAATATATTTCACAGTATCTCAGTCCTATCGTCTTGATCTGTGTTTGTGAAGGTTTACATTTCCTCGGTCTCTTGTCATTGCATTGAAGATTGGTGATACAGGATAGAAATATAATAATACATAGACTCCAGGTTGTAATATTTGCTGTAATAGAAATTCATTGGGGCATGTGCCAAAAGTCCTGAGTTCAAAATCCCATCCCAGGAACCTTACTTGTATTGATGCGATATTGATAGGATGCGCTGTCTGTAGAGTGGCAATGCAGATAACATCCGTGGTCCTGTCAATACCAGCTGGTGCTCACAGGTTTACTGCAACATTCAGCGCTACGGATGTACCAGGTTTTCCTCCTGCCCTAAACTGACAAATCGTGATATTAGTGAAAGAATCTTGAAAGCTACTATACCCCAATTAAAAAATAACTAAAGAAATAAAGAAATTCATTGTCATGCATCAAAGAAAAAGGGCCACTGCTCATGAGATGAATCTTTTGTTCCAGTATTATTTATTGTACATGACATGTATTGAAGTTGATGAACTAGTTTGCACATTCATTGTTGGCTGCAGTGTTATTGGAATTAATTTGATGTTCTTGGCATGTTTTTCCTATTCATTGCATACAACTTTACCTTGTTCTGAGCCTTGGTTCTTCTTCCTTGCAGATATGGTGGCCACTGGCGTTGTTTCCAGCCAAGCTTGTGTTGACTTGGACGTAGTGCGTCCTAGTGTTGTTCCTGGGCAGAGTTCTTACGTTTGTCCTAGGCTTGCTGTGATGCCTGCCAGACTTCCCGGCATTCAGATCTTGCCTGGTGATTGGACTACCAATATGAAGAGGTTCTCATGCAACGTCTGCGGAAAGAGGTTTTGCGAGTTGAACAGCGTGAAGCGGCACCACAAAGCCGAGCATGAGAACGTTACTCATGGTTGTGTCTGTGGCAAGGTTTACAAATTCAGAAGTAACCTGACACAGCATTTTAAGATTTGCGCTGCGTATATACTTCAGGTTGGAGGTGGATCTAATAATGGATAATTTTTCAAGGACAGATGAGGTAATTTGTTTCGTACTGGGGGTTCAATTTTGGAGACGATGACAACACTGTTCCATTGAAGGAATTTGTTTCATGCTGGGGATTCAATTTTGTCAGGGATGTGTTGCCAGGACAATTAGAAAGTCAGATGAACGAATGTGTTTCATACTGGGGTTCAATTTTGGAGATGATGACAGCGCTATGTTCCATTTTAGAATGTGTTGTGTGGAGTTGGCATTCATTTGAGGTGTTCATGTGGACTTCAAACTTGTGGTCGCCATAGAAGTTTATTATCTTCCATGCAGAGTGATACTTTAAAGACAGTTGATTGTGTGATTGCAGTATTCAATGATGGGACCTTTATTATTACTGGTATGTGTCTTTCTTTTATATTGGAACTAATGAATCGAGTGAGATGTTGATATTCATATTGCTAAGACTGTCACATCATGTTTCAACACCTTATTGTTTTCACACTTTTTTAATCATTGTTTCAATTTCTTCTCAAGATAGTATTCATAGCCTATTGTTATTGTTATGAGTATATCCCCTCATATTATCTGTATAGTCTATCCATCCTTCACTTGCATTCTCTTTTTAGGAGCAAGAAAATAATTGTATTGAAAAATCGCAGTGGTCTAGCTGTACTATTATCATGAACTCTATGAAACTAAAAAACTTCTTAGCAAATCCCTGTCTGCAATTGCTATGTTCTTATTTGTAATTCATATTTGTACCTCATATGCCGAGGCTCTCGGCCTCGGTGAATAAAGGTTCTGTTCTGTTCACTGGAGTTAATCTGAACACTTTTTCTCTTTCTAGGCCCAGTCTTTCCGACCCTTGTCCGAGTGTCCGATTCCTCCAGGAGTTCCGGAGACTTCCAGTCGAGCAGAAGGTTTGAGGTTCCAGCCAGGAATATCCATTTCTGCGACATCTGTAGTCGAGGTTTCGTGGATGCGCGAAGTATCGACAGGCATAAAAGAGCTGTCCATGACAATATCACTCATGCCTGTGTATGTGGCAAAATATACAAGTACAGAAGTGGGTATACTTTCCATATCAAGAGCTGTTCTAGCTACCAGGCAGAGATGAAATAATGATCATGGCATTTTTGTGAATCATTGTGGATCCAGTTAAATGTGAGAGGTGTGATTTAAAGTTTCACTGACATCAAATGTCCATTCCAGCATTCTGTCAGTCAGACTATGTGAATCCATTACAGACTGTGACTTGATGGAAGATGTCATGTGACTCGATAGCAGACTATGGCAGATTCCATATTTCTAAATGTCCTGACACCATGTGACTCAATGTCTGATACTATGTGACTCAATATCTGACACTATGTGACTCAATATCTGACAATATGTGACTCAATGTCTGACAATATGTGACTCAATGTCTGATACCATGTGACTCAATGTCTGATACCATGTGACTCAATGTCTGATAATATATGACTCAATAGCAGACACTGACTCAATAGCAGACACTAACTCAATGGCATGTGAAATCCACTAAAAACATTGGCAGCTCCTGAATTCTGGATACAAAGACTCTGATACATCTGATCTGATCTCCTGCAGCTCGTTCTCAGTCTGGCTAACTCTGGTTACTAATAATAACCAACACCTAGATCTGATCTCCTGTAGCTAGTTCTCAGTCTGGCTAACTCTGGTTACTAATAACCAACACCTAGATCTGATCTCCTGTAGCTAGTTCTCAGTCTGGCTAACTCTGGTTACATATAGGCAGCACCATGGACACCAACACTTCTAATGTCATCACAAGCACAGAATCATGTGTGGTCCACTAAGGTTGAAGATATCCAAATCCAAATCATGATAGCACTGCCCTTATTGTTAATTATATGTACTGCTGTTTTTCAATGTTGGTCGTAATCTGACATGTGTGTAGGTTGTCATGATTGATGAACAGTTCTTGTCCTTCAAAATGTTTGTTCATATGCCTTATACGCATATCTCACTTCATTGACCGTTTGCGGATGTAGTGCCAAAGTAACATATAAAATCAAATTAATACTTTTTTATTTAGTGTACATTTGTCCATAATGTATATAGTTTTAAAGTCATGATAACTGATATAGTATTGTTGCACAGCATTGTCGTATAAAACATGTCAGAATTGGGTGTTTGGTATGAAGATCAATTTTATTTAAATTTCTAATACATTTCAACATGAAAGTTTATATACTAAGGTGTTGACAACATATTTTGTATAGGAATGTTTTCATAGCAGCATCAAATACGTCTCTACTGGACCCAGACTTTTTACTGCACTTTACTATTTCATTACTGTTTCATTTCATTGATGTTTCTTATATTCTCTTACATTGATATTACATTGATGTTCCAACTCATTGATATTACATTGATGTTCCAACTCATTGATATTTAACTGATGTTTCGTTTAATTTTCATTTAATATTGGTATGTCACTTATGACCCAATATATATTTTTAATCATTTGGTTTTAATCATGACATCCACATTGCATTTGTTCAGGTTTCACTTAAATATTGTAAGGGAACAACTTCCAGTTCAAAATGTAGTTATTGACTCATTATCCAAAGATATACAGTAGACCTTGCATATAACATACTCATTGGGACCGGCTATTTTTGTCCGTTATACGCATATTACGTAATTAGCGTTGACGGGACCGGGACTTCAGATTCAGTACATTATAGGTGAGTGTCTGGTTTATGTGAGGCCGGTATATGCAAGGTCTACTGTATAACATTATATTTGTGGTTTATCAATAATGTTATGTTGTTTATAGTAATAAATTTGTACAATTTATTTGTATCTTTTGTTTTTGCTGAATAATGAGAAGGATGAATATTGATATCAATATGACATCTTGATGATTTGGGAGTATTATGACCTTGCCACCATATTGACCTTGTTTGTGTGTGGTAGAAGACCTTGTTTGTGTGTGGTAGAAGACCTTGTTTGTGAGTTGTAGAAGACCTTGTTTGTGGGTTGTAGAAGACCTTGTTTGTGGGTTGTAGAAGACATTTGTTTGTGGGTTGTAGAAGACATTTGTTTGTGGGTTGTAGAAGACCTTGTTTGTGTGTGGTAGAAGACATTGTTTGTGGGTTGTAGAAGACCTTGTTTGTGTGTGGTAGAAGACCTTGTTTGTGGGTTGTAGAAGACCTTGTTTGTGGGTTGTAGAAGACCTTGTTTGTGTGTGGTAAAAGACCTTGTTTGCATGTGGTAGAAGATGTTTGTTTGTGTGTGGTAGAAGACCTTGTTTGTGGGTTGTAGAAGACCTTGTTTGTGGGTTGTAGAAGACATTTGTTTGTGTGTGGTAAAAGACCTTGTTTGCATGTGGTAGAAGACGTTTGTGTGTGGTAGAAGATCAGTCTTCAGAGCTAAAGGTTAACTCATGAATCAGTATGTTTAATGATTACCATGGAAACAAGTATTGAACACAGGAGTGTTTTGAAATACTGTAATATTGATGAAAATTTTGATCAAAAAGAGCTTTCTCGAAAAACATTGCACTCAGCGGTTTACTGTAACACTATGCACTCCCGTGGCACAATAAAAACAAAGTGAAAAAAGGAAAGAAATTATTTTCATGTTCCTTGTATAAAGCTTGGTAGAAGTATATTATTCTAGAAGTGTGGCCGTTTATATGCATGTTCCATATATATATATATATATAGCAACCCTAAGGAGGAATTTGATAATCGTTATGCATGTGAAAGTTCAGAAATCCAAAGGAAAAATACCAGTTGACCTTACTTTTGGAATAAAAAACAATAAGTGATCTGTTGGTGGAAGTATATCTTATACTTACCGGTATGTTACAGTTTTCCAGTTTCATCTATATGAATTCGGAAACATCCAGTATGACACAACATTCAGTATGACACAACAGCTATAGGCATAGCAGGTGATGTTTTGATTGAATAATTCCTTTAGAAGTCCAAGCCTTGCATAATAATGGGAATGGAGGTACTTTTTAAAATTCTTATTTGACATTTTTTATCATAACCATTGCTAGTTGTAGAACAGTTAGGCCAGCCTCTTCTTGATGATGACATCCCCCCTTCTTCCTGGTTTTAAAGGTACCTATGGTTGCCTTGTCCATTGTGGTTGCCTCAGCATGGATAAGGTTAAAATGTTCTGCTGGGACAATAGCATCTTTTACTATACAGATCATTTAACCTTCTCCATGCTGGAGACAACTGGAGATGCCTAAATAAGCTGTCTGTGTCTAATCCAGCAGTGAAAGAGTTAATAACTGTCATCCTAAAACATACATTGCATATGGTCTGCATACAATTTCTTTATATACTATATATTTGATTTCCAGACAATAGTCTTTATACTATACATGATTTCTATGTGATACAGTCTATATACCTGATAGGCTATCTCACCGTATACAATAACTAACTAGCCTGTATTGATTTGTTTTCAGATCAAGAATGGACGAGAAGACCCAGGACTTCAATGCATGGCTTTCACTTTGCAAACTCCCGAAGTGGAAATGCAGACTCAGAGAACGCTTCGTACAATTTCCTCCCTTACTCGTCTCTCGGTCGTTCTGGTGATGCTGCTCTTAGGTCCAGTTCCAAACACTTCTTTTGCGATGTGTGCGGGAAAGGTTTTGTGGACTTTCGTGGAGTGAAGAGACACAAATTAGCCAACCACGACAACATCAAGCATCCTTGTATTTGTCAACGGATTTACACGTACAAAGATGACTTGATGAAGCACCAGAAGACGTGTCAAATATTCATGCTTAGTAAAAATTGACTTCGTAATGGTGGTTTCAGGATAGAGTA
The DNA here is from genome assembly GCA_032361325.1 of Lepetodrilus fucensis. NCBI lineage: Eukaryota > Metazoa > Mollusca > Gastropoda > Lepetellida > Lepetodrilidae > Lepetodrilus > Lepetodrilus fucensis. The sequence continues at coordinate 3,926 of JAUTBV010147176.1, read as the reverse complement.
CATAGAATCCACACACAAGTATGCTTTGTCTGTATGAAAATGATGGGATTAAATATTTCAATTTTTTGGAAGATGTTTTTGGATTTGTTGATGGATGGGTGTCAGAACATTGTGTTGATCAACTTCCTGGATATCTGGATATGGAAACCAAGATTATGGCTGCCATGAGTGGGAGTGTTTGGTGAATTGTTTAGTCAGTACATAATTGACAATATGACAATTATCAGCTCATGGCCAACCAGGGCTCTCTTAAGCGGCCTATACACAATCAATAATAATGCTAATAATATTGTCAATACTGGATAATTGACAATATTATTGACTGTTAGTGGGTCATATTGAAGCAAAACGCAATGCTGTTGGTGACCAACAAAAAATGTGTCAATAATAATGTATCAATATTATTGTCATTTATATTGATCGTTTATGGGCCGCTTAAGAATTACTTTATAGAGATACGCTGTTTTGTACAGGAGCGTGCAGAACATGATCTATCCTGTATCGTCCCAGGTGTAGTAAATGTTCCTCAGAGGCATTTCACATATTGGGTGTTCCCATACTTTCATTTTTGGACATCCATTGAATCGACAATTACATTATTGTTGGGCGAATTTAGGGGAAAATTCACCAATGGGATTGACATATTTTTACTTGTCCCTGGAAAAGTGTTTGTACAATATCTAAGTGAGTGACTTTCCGAGATGGAAATGGAAACTATCATTTGTTTCAATATGCTTGTCCATAGTATTTCAGTGAATCGTCAGTAACTGTGAAGATGTGGTTCGTGCAGCTATGTATGTAAACATCACATCCACACACTCTCTGTATGCGAAGTTATTGCATCAAATTACAAACATTGCATCTACACAGAATATATATACAAACATTGTTTCGAAAAACAATCATCTGAAGAGAACAAGATCACTCGGGTAGTACACATAAATGTATGTTGTTATCCATTTATCAATATTCTAAAATTGTGTTTCACAATCATTTCAACAAGATTGCAATTTCTTATTTTGTAAATAGATTTCTCAAGTACATGCAGTCATCTCCTTGGGTTAGATAATTGCTAATGTTCATACTCATTTGTGCATTCATTTCTTAAATATTGATAATTATTAGGGGTGCCACAATTCGCCTATCTCACGATACGATACGTATCATGATACCAGGCTCACGATACAATATGTATCGCGATTCAATTTTAGAGAACTTTGGGAAGATTTTCAGTAATTCATGTTATATGAAGGTCATTATTTCTTGAAATATCCAGTACAAATAAGTCAGTAATGAAGAGAAATTTTGAAAACAATACGTTTTGTTAATAAAACACTTTAAATCCTTGTGAAAAATGCTTATTACGGTAAGAGTGGAAATAACCTGTTCAAATCAGGAATATTATGAAAACAAATCAATCTGAACATGTATTTTAGAATCGATTTTTACATTAAAATTATGAATCGATTCATGGAGACAGAATCGCGTATCAAGATCAAGTATCTGTTTACCATATTTCAAGCTATACAATGAATTACCCCATGTGGAGATTATTAATCTTGCATTAAGCATTGCATATTTAATTGTTTCAATTTGTTTTATATTACATTGATTTGTATTCTTTACCATCTTAGAATGATTTCATCATTCCAGTTTGTTTCCAATTGGACCATCACATTCCTGCACACAAACCAATGCCTTGCTTCCACTCACCGGAACTCTTGTTGCTTTCAGATGACCGATATTCTTTGAGGATGAATGAACATCAGATTCCCGGGGAACATCGGATGCTAAGAGAACATCAGATGCCAAGAGAACATCAGATGCTAAGAGAACATCAGATTCCCAGGGAACATCGGATGCTAAGAGAACATCAGATTCCCAGGGAACATCAGATGCCAAGAGAACATCAGATGCTAAGAGAACATCAGATTCCCAGGGAACATCAGATGCCAAGAGAACATCCAATTCCTGAAGGAAGACGTTCTGTTGCCTTCCACCGATCTGTTGGAAACTTTGGTCAGTTTGTCCGGAAGTCCAGATCAGTGTGTCCAGTGTGTGGCCGGGAGTTCTCCCACCAGTGTGTGATGATGGACCACAAGGCAGCCGTCCACGACAATGTGTCCTATGTCTGTGTCTGTGGCAAGAAGTACAAGTACCGGCCAAGTCTGGTCAAACACCACAGGTCATGTCTGATCAAGAGAGGCCTCAAACTGATGGGTTAATTCTGAAAGTCGTCACGTGGGAATGTGGTCTAGTTCTTAAAGTAAGCTTTTGATTGATGTCAAGATTTTGCAGTTTGTCCTGTTGATCAAATTCCTTGTTCTCTTGAAATAGGAGAAAGTCTGGCACGTACATCATTTTCACAGGCAATAATGTTGCTTGTGCTGTTGCTATTCTCACTATTTACTATCGTAAATATCGTAATTTTTTTAGAATATATATTTGATTGTTTTTTGGGAGACTACATGAATAATAAAGCTGTTTGCATGTACAGCTGTACACATGCCTTGTTTGCATGTCCATTGCCAGATATACTAATACAATGTAGTCCATGTCCTAAAAGATGTTTTGGAATTTTACTTGATGTGATGTATAATCTAACTTAGATTTTATCTCCAAGATTTTCTGTGCTCCTCTGGTGCTCTTGCGACCTTCATCTTTGATATTTTGACTTCAGATATATTTGTTATGAAATCTGATATCTATATGCACCTCTTATTCTGGGAAACTGAAGTTACATTCATAGACAATAGTATCTACTGGGTTTTCAATGATCTCCTTACGGTATAATTGTAGTGTGAGAACCCATAACTATGTGGCATGTAAACAGCGTAACACCCATGAGCCATTGCTGGTGCTGTTAAATCAAGGGAGGTAACTGTAGATATACAAAATTGTCCCTCGGTCTCCACTGCAGACGTTTCACACATGTTTTTCTGTTCAAGATTTGGTCTATAATAGACCTTCTTTTCACTAACATAGGCTCCTAAAAGACATCCACTTTGAACAGTTCACTAGAGAATTGAGTCTCAGAGGGCATCGTTTGTCAGTGGCTCCTATCATAAAATGATACCACCAATCAATAGTTATGTATTTACTTTTGCTGTCCGAGACTATGCAGGATTAGAACTAGAACCTTCAGTTTTGTAGGTTGATTTTTGATATTTAGAGTAGCAGTTTTTAAAAGAATATAAAAAAAACCAATAAAAATTGAAAACATTGCTATGACATATCGTTGATAAGACTTTTGTGATTGGCTGCATGGTATCCCAACTGTATCGCTGTATCTGGATAAGCTACACATGAAACTGGGACAACATTTGGTCGTCAAGCACCAAACCGTTGCGGTAAAAAGTATGCACAGATTCGATTTTTGAATTTGTGCAGACTTGTCGTCGAACAATCCCGGACTAGTTGTGGATAGGTTTTTTAGGCCGACTTGATATGCTACACATCCAACTACATATTTTCTCATCACCGACAACATATTATCTGCATAAAACCAGTCGTACGACAATTCAGTTGCAAGTGTAGTGCAGGCAATATATTGATGTAATGTCAATGTTGGTATAAACCTACTCCTATTTTTAATCGGAAAGTTCCATCAGGTGTGAAATTTCTGTGTTATAAAACCTATACATCATTGTGTAAATTTGACCAACTGTTTTTCCAACTATTATAATTTTATCCAAGAGTTAGCTAATATTGGCAAGAAATTAAGGAAAATTGTCATTTAACTTTCAAGGGTAGATGTGAAACTACATCTAACAGCTCAAATGGTGGTTTTTCATTGGGATAATAGAGAGTTTTAGTTTGAGGTTCAACTTACAACTTCAACGTACAACCTCACGTTGAAGTTGAAGGTAGACGTTGAACCTAGTTTGCACTTTAGTTGCAAGTTGAACGTGTTTTTTCCAGACTTC
>JAUTBV010147165.1:0-10899 GCA_032361325.1 Lepetodrilus fucensis | reverse complement strand
GATAGAGAGAGAGAGAGAGAGAGGTGTAGATAGGGAGAGGGGGAGAGATAGATATATAGATAGAGAGAGAGAGGGGGGTAGATAGGTAGAGAGAGAGGGGGTAGATAGGTAGAGAGAGAGGGGTAGATATATAGATAGAGAGAGAGAGAGAGGGGTAGATAGGAAGAGAGGGGGAGAGGGAGAGAGAAAGATATTATCAGTAGCCATTTATCCATGTCGTACAATTTACCAAAGTCACTACTAAAATTTAATAGATTACAGAAAAAACAATCTGAGAATCAATTTGTTATTGACACTATTGGTAAGATATTTATGAGTGACCATGGTAATATGTAACGGTTTACATTATGTCTTTACAGAGAAAATATAACATTGATCAACAATAACAAAAATCACAGTATGCACTAGCTTATCATTTCGGTGGCATTTCAAATTGAATGATTTATGTTTTCGAGATTTAACATGATTAAAATGCATCATAAAGTGACATTATAAAGAGATGAACATTACATTCCAATTATCAATGACACTGTTATCCTGACAACATACTGCACCCTCCAGGCTATAACACACTTCCGTTAACTAGCTATTTTTGTGATTTGCACAGCTGGTGACATGTGTTGGTTCACTTTTTGCTGCAGCTTAGAGCGACTGTCTAGGATATTTTGCTCATATTGCAGATTTTCAGTTGACAGAAAGCTGCAAACACCTGTATTACATGGTGCTGCAATTAGTAAACTCGTGAGCACCAGCTGGTACTTACAAACCATGGATGATAACTGCTCTGCAAGATTGCAGGCATCATATCATAGCTGAATGTGAAATTTTACAATCACATATTAATAATTTCACCTTATTTTGCAGATTAAAAAAATATATATATATAGCCACATGCCAACATAGAATGTGTACATGCATGTGAATACTTGTTACAAAACTGATCTGGGACCCATTGCTCAGAACAGTTGTAGCTACAACTGATTGCAAATCAAACAAATTTAATGGACCTGCTGAAAGTACAAGTCCATTGCATGAAACTACATTTTTGCTACAATCAACGAGAATCTGGTTAGCTAAAACTATATAATAGCAAATGTGAGTGCTCCCTAAAATTTGACTTACGGTACAATCGAGTGTAACTACAACTGTTCTGAGCAACGGAGCCCTGCACACAAGCAAGGAGATCTAAGCAATAATACATGTTTATTGACTGCTTAGTTCAACACCACAGCATCTGAACAGTTACTCATTAATTATCCACAGAACTATGGTATTAGTGTGTGGAGAGATATGTTTGGGTCCCATGGGGAGAGGGGTACGTGTGTTGATGTATCTACTGTTCATGTAGGGGGATGTACCCAGTACCTGACAACACTGGTTGACAATAGGGTGTAAGACTCGTGGGGAGAGGGGTATGTGTGTCGATGTATCTACTGTTCATGTAGGGGGATGTACCCAGTACCTGACAACACTGGTTGACAATAGGGTGTGTAAGACTTGTCTGCAAGTGGAGCAAATTCTATTTATAGACATACCCAGTTTACTGATTTTGGTGATTAGCATGTAGGTGAAATGTGCATGATTCATCTCTGAATTAAACAGAAATTTCAGGATACGATCCTTTGTAACATCGTATTAAGATTTTCTCTAGATTTTTAGTCAATCTAAGGCCTAGACTTCTGTTAGCCTAGAGAGAGAGAGTAACCTTTTTCTGTCCTTAGAAATTTATAAATAGGACTGGGAGCTCCGTAAAATATGCTATTACATTGGCTTGGCTGAACATTAATAATAGTAAAACACAAGAAAAGTTTAATAAACGGATATTGTCACATTTATGTTGTGGATGCATGAGTTATAGAGTAAAAGGACATCATATTCCAATCCAAAGCCCGACACAACCAAATACTACATGCTTGACTAAGTAGACACCCTGTGTCATATACTCGTATGGTGTTGACATGCAGAGGCATAGATAACACTGTATCTATACATTCAATACCAACCACTGCATGGAGCCAAATATATGCATAATCAAAAAAAGTAATAAATGTTCTGAAAAGTTGTTTACAAAACTTCAGAGACCCTGGACCTCTTATTCATTCCCAAATGATATCTTGCCTGAAATTGATAAAACTGGGATTTAGAACCGCTTTTAAGATTCTTTCACTTATTTATATATCATGACTGTCAGTTTAGGTTGAAAGCACTGACTGGTACCGACAGACCAAGGATGATAACTGCATTGCCACAGTACAGATAGCTCATCCTATCATGGTAGAATTAATATTGTTCTGCTCTATCTAAAGCAAACTGATTTGTCCGATATTTATCTGTAATTGATCACGGAGCGATTATTGATACGTAATATCTGTATCGATGGCCAGCCATAATTAGATTTACATTATTTTCTACGGAGGAACCAGGTAAATATTCATTGGTTTTAATTTAGCTTAATTCCAATCATTGCTCTACAAGGCACTTGCATTTACCTCCACTAGGAGGAAGTGAGGAAGGTAAAGTAATAACACATCAAACATGTATTTCAAATTTCCATTAGGCCATAAGTTATTTAATTCCTAGTTTACAGATTTTTGTGGTAAAATCTTAGGTCAGGGAAGTTTGAAAATATTAATACTGTAATTATAATTTGATATTTTGACCAGATGGTCAGGCTGAATATGAAAATAATAATACTAGTACTTGGAGAGAATGAATGGTCGGTTGGCAGAAAATAAACATACCCGGTAGTTGAACTACATAATTATGATCATTGTTCAGATTTGAATCCAATTAATGTTAAAGTACTGATTGTCAATGAAAATAAATGTTATTGGACATATGTTCCACATATTCTAGTAGCTAGAGAAAATCTAATGTTCAATGATGACTTTTAAAGACCAGTGGTTAAATATAATAAAAATAATTTTAAATAATCATTTTTATTTTGCAAAGCAAAACGGAAAAAATCAGGCCGGCAGATCTGTAAACCAGGGAATCAAATAACTATAGCCTTAAGTTACATGCAGTAATGAAATTCTTTTAAAAATCCAATATCTTAGTCCAGACCAAATTAGTTTTGCTAAAATATTGATATATTTCATACAATTCAATACAATTGTCCCTGAAGGCTTTATGTACCACAGGCCCGAGTGTAATATCTGAAACTATTCTGCATTATTTTCTCAAAGCTACTGGAATGACACCACTGTATATCACAAGTATATCAGGCAACAAGCTACATTTTCCGCATATCCCAATGGTTTTCAATATTTCCATATTATATAGTATGTATTTTTTGTCTCGCGACAATACAAACATTTTCATTGCAGCGCTACCTTCTCCATTAAAATTAACGATAGCGATAGATTTGGTTCAAATGAAAACAGGAAATGGAAGTTCCTTCAGAAATGCACAACTGATTTTCAACATTATATAAGTAAAGAGTACATGCCGTCTCTAATTTTGCCAAGAAATTCCGAATGCCACCTTTGCTGAATTACTAGTGGGATAGTCTATACACCATTGAAGATGCCAATTTACATTTTAGTATTTTACTGCTGAAATTGAGTGGGGAAAATATTTCTTGAGATACACAAGCAATAATACATATGCTATGTGAATATACTTTGCACTTATAACTCAATTGGTCCAAAATGACCACTTAATCTATGATTGTATACCTTTTAAGTGCAACATGACATTCAGTGTTTACAAAACCCACAGAACATCACGGCTGTACATAGGCACTAAATAAATCCTAACTTTGAAGTTGTTCCACAAATCCAGCATTGAAATACTTCCATGATAACACGTGAACATAAATAACACAACGACATGGAGGTAACTTTACACTATATCAAAACATTATCAAAGCCAAATATAAACCCATGCATGAGAAAAAATCTACAGCATATTTTCTGATTATCTGCAAAAACGACAGTAAAAAGAGCATTGCTGCATAGAGATATTTACCTAATATAAATCTGCATGCAGCTCTGCAGGCCAGAGTGTAAACAAGCTGTCCTAGAAATAACGCTAGTGAACGGCACTATAATAGATCTGTGAGCGGCACTATAATAGATCTGTGAGCGTGTGTTTCCCCTCACTGGCAGATAAATGGGGGTCTTTGAAGCTTCTGCTGTGGCCACTCACAGTAGAGTTCAGTTCCGCATGAGTGACGCCCCAAAGCCTGACCACTAGGCTGGGTGGTGGCATCTTGGAACTAGGTCGACCAAACAGCACTGCATGTAAACATCAACACGCCTCATCCGTGACCATGTGTACTAGTGTAGTCAATAAAGAGATCTACCACCGACAGGCTCCACACATTGACAGGCTCCATAAGCAGACAGGCTTCACACACTGACAGGCTCCACACAACGACAGGCTGCACACGTTAATGACAGGCTGCACACGCTAACAGACTCCACACAATGACAGGCTCCACACAATGACAGGCTCCACACAACGACAGGCTCCACACGCCCACATGCTACATGTCTTTGACCGATGTATTTTATTCAGACGTAACATAATGTTTTCAATTAGTGATGTTCAGAGCCTCTTGGCATCAATGGATATTGACGTGTGCTACAAGAACACAATTTAGATCGAAGAGGATACAAGCTGTGAAAGCACTGTTGCAAGACCATCAACACCTGATAAAAAAACCACACTACAATGCTGTATGAAATGCAGGACTACACAATGGTTTAGCAAATCCTTTAAATAATTTATAGACCAAGTCTGGATTTATAAAAAAATAAAACGGCTTGACGGATGAAATGTAGGACTAGAACTGTAATAATGGTTTAGATTACAACTTTATAAAATTATTTTAACCATCATGTCAGACTTCTTCAGACTTCTTCAGGTCTGTCTAGGTCTGTTACAAACACTTCGAATTTATGAATACAAAAACAAACAAAAAATAATAATAAACTACAAGCATAACGTTCTTAATAATAATCTTTAATATCTCAGAACTAATAATACAAGTAAACTTTCTGACATTTCCTACATACCGCATACAAATAAACAAAATTGAAATAACATTACTTCCTGATATGATTTTAATTAAAGCATGTCTTGTCCGGATTAAGACATGTATTAGCAACTTCTCCATACATTGTTGTTGACTTGGTAGCTAATGGAGATGTGGAATACATTGTATTTATTCTAGTGTATGATTTACTGCAGCCATTGTCCAGGTGAGAGTGGCCAGCTGTTACAGACAGACATACATACATGCATCATATATACAGATAGACAGTCATACATAGACCGCCACTCACATCTACCAGGTGAGGCGAGGCAAGGCGAGGCAAGGCGACACAGGTGGCAGCTACACCTCCATGGTTTTATTGCCTCATATTGTAGCCAATGAGGTGTGCCTGGCAATATAGATCTATAATTCACCAACAACCACTCTTAATAGTAAAATGCAATACATGTATATATACCAGCAATAGTACATCAACTCAGGTGATATGGATTGGATAACAGTGTATATGATATTCAATAAATTATGTACAATACGCCGCTGTCAACAGAATTCTGCATTAAGTGAGCAGCTATGGGCTAGGTATTCATGAGTTTGTCAATAACTAGGTTTCATGATGTTGTTTTGATCAAAGTTTGATACAATAATATAATGTTATTTCTGTTGTTAATGTATACTAGAAATCAACGTAGACCAGTCCGCATGTCTGGCAGTGAAATTACTGGAGTTGTATACACTGTCATCAGGTTCTTGTTGAACATTTCAAATAATTTTCATTCAACTTCTATTGGTTTTAGCAAAACTTAGCTTGAACATCACTGAATTAAACAAAACTTGAATTATTAAGGAGAAAAAATACTACATTTATGTTTATGCAGAAATAATAGATGGATACCAGTAAAAAATATGAACAAAATTGGATCAGAGGCTTATTTGAAGGCAAGTGTCATGAAAGGCCATATAGGGGCAAAGACTCAAATTGGACATAGTCAGATCTTCAACAGTAGTGAAAACGAACCAATTTAATTCTTAAAAGGACTTGTACACGTTTTTTTATGACCATTTTTATTATTGGTCATACATGTATATAATATATTGAGCAATATTTTCAAAAATTAGTACTTTCAGGCGTGAAATGTCACGCAAACTCATCGAAATATGCCATTTTATTTGTAAACAATCGTTGCCTACTTCTCATCTGAATAGGTTTCCCGAACACATATCAACATTGCACACGGTCCTGATAACACAGTCCTATATAAATAAACAAACTGACTACCCGGATAAAGAGCTTATTTATCGATAACAGATCATTTAGAAGAAAATGAATCACTGTATGTAGGTAGGATCATCAGTTCTTTGGGTTTATGCAACATATGATTTGGTGAATGCCAAAGAATGGATAAAATTCAAATTGAATGCTTTGAATGGAATCCGCTGAATGGATGTCTGAGGTACAACAATCATTGAATTGAAGACACTACTTTCAAATTTTAATGACACAAGTTTAAAAACAGGTTTTATAAGACACGCCCCATTTAATGATGCTGCTTCGAGTCAGGGGGAACTGACACATGCAAAACTAATATCAGATGGCTTCAACTGTTAACTAAGGTCATTCCCAGACAGATAGCTGAATATTCTATCCAAATATACTCAAACAATCCATGAATACAAACTGGATAATCTTCAGACACCACATTCAGTCTAGGTTTGCAATAGACGTACAATTCAATGACAACACTGCACATAGGTCTGTTCATTTTATGCATGAAATATCATCTTGTCGTGTCACTTGATCGCATTCAAATTCCTGCAAACCTGTCCATTCAAATTACCTGACAAGCTTTTGCATATTTCAAAAAGGCCATTTGAAATAGTACATAATGGCTGAGTGAAAAGAATCTTTTTGTACACTGTGTATATAATTATTTCAAAACAGAGCTGATGTACACAGTATGAAATATGGAATTTGGGATTTGAAATTACACGGTGAATGATCTTGTATGAAAAAGCATAAAGGTACAAACTACATGTATTCAAATATAGAAAGTTTAAAAAAAATATTGAAACATTTTCAAATTTAATTGGAGTATGTTAGCTGAGTAAACAAATAGAAGATTAAAAAGCTGGGAAATTAACCCTCTCCATGCTGGAGGCAACTGGAGATGCCCTAAAGAGCTGTGCCTAATCCAGCAGGGAGAGGGTTAAACAAATAATCTTTTCTCCATGTGAATATGGTGGACTGAAGGATATCAATTCTATACATTACATCTATCAGGATGTAATTTCTTTTGAAAGATGTAAAATAATTGTTGAGTGGGATAAAAAGCTTAATAACATATTTTATCAGAACAATATTGACATTTTGTCATTTGTTTAATACACATTAACTCAACAAAATTAACTATGGATCAGTAGCCCTTTTGGGGCATATTAATTAAGCTTTATATAATTTTAACAATGAAGAATTTGTGGTCTAAAATGATAATATGAGATGCTCAGGAACCTGTGTGAATAGATGTTTGAGGTTTGGCGAGGAGTAAAACCCGGCACGCTGAGCTGAAAAGTCCACACAGTCAAGCAAGATATACCTGACCGTGAGGTCTTCGTCACACCCAACGCACCGAAGTCTATCCTCGCTTTTAAAATATATGCATGTGTATAAAAAGTATGGCCAATGCGGCATCGTCGCAGGACGTTTTTGTCCTAACGACAATATATGCCTCATAAGGGCGTAAAACCAATTATGGGTTGAAATTGATGCAATTTGTTACGATCTTCCATATCCCATTTGGATTGCCGTAATGATTTTATATATAGATTAATATTGTGCTTTGAATCACTATATGAAATGGGCATTGATGTTATGGAAGAATCATGTGCAGACTGTGCTGCTGCATCTGCTAAATTGTTGCCCTTGATGCCGACATGGCAAGAATTTGTGGTGTGGAGTCAATGCGCAAAGTAAACAGGTCAGGGATGACCGTCCTTTTATGGACGTACTTAAATCGACGGACGTACTTAAATCTAGGGACGGGCGTCCCTCGTTCGAAGGACGCTATGTTTTTGTCAGTTCTCGGCTGGCTATGCATATTTTATTTCGAAAATAACGTTGCTAAATACTTTTATATAAAGTCTGTGTCGATTTGTTGCTGATAAACAATCACGTTGAAGATAGAAAATACTAATTTTAACCTATTTCGCAATCATAAACAACGGCAGATTGAGTTACCACGTGAGCAAAAAATTGACTAATTTGAAAGATTTAATAAATATGGTTATAACGGCAGTCATATAAGTACATGCATCCTTTAAACAATGTTATGTGCATAATTTCCAACTCACCATTTCAATTTTCCATGGCATTTAACAGAAATATCCATACAAATGTAGTCCGATTTCCCCACCATTATCACAGGAACTTGTAGAGCGGACCCAGTACGTCTGACTTGCCAAAACCAGTCAACATAATTGCGAAATAGGTTATAATGCCTTTCCAGAGTTAAAATTAGTATTTTCTATCTTCAACATGATTGTTTATCAGCAACTTTATATAAAAGCATTTAGCAACGTTCTTTTCGAAAAAACGTATGCATAGCCAGCCGACAACTGACAAAAACCTAGCGTCCTTCGAATGAGGGACACCTGTCCCTAGATTTATGTACGTCCGTCGATTTAAGTACGTCCATAAAAGGACTGTCGTCCCTGACCTGATAAATATCCTTATTACTATTATTATTATAATTTCAAAATGACAACAGGCTTAAGGTACTCTAAACAGACGCACTAGAAAAAGTATGGTACCCTACAAAATAACTACCAGACCTTAATTTATGTTGTTGAGTATATTAACTGCATGCAATCGAACATTAATATATGTTTAAACTTAATTTCACTTGAGTTATAAATGCAATGCCAATTCCATTCACTTCACATACTTTAATACCACCATCACCTATTGAGAGCAGAATTTTATGGGAGCCATTATCCATTATTTGAAACTGGACAAATGACCATGTGTCTGGGTCACCAACTGGTCAATGCACTTCAAAACTGTCGTATTATTCAGCTTGGTTGGTTCAACAACAACAACCTTCCATTGTAGAATATATCATGCCAATCTATTATTTGTATGTTGATAGTTTTTATAAATTACAGCAGACAAAAACAAATATCAATTTTATACATTGTGAACAAATATGTTCCATCGTATTACTCTAATATAAAGCTGTTACTTTTCCTGAATTATTTGTCCTAACGACTTATCACAGTCAATATAATGGGAAAACATATTGATTTAATGAGACATAAAGAATAAGGATATTTTCATATATTTTCATGTACAATTCATTGGACCGTCTACAACCTGTCAATACTGAAATAAGATTTCACAGTTCTAAGATAAATGTTGAGAACGAAAAATTAACCATTACGCTTTACAACCCTTAACCCTCTCCCTGCTGAATTAGGCAGACACTGTTCTTTAGGGAATCTCCGGTTGCCTCCAGCACAGAGAGAGTTAAAGAAATTATCTGACAAAATGACAGATGGCAAATATATGAAACTCGGGTAACAGCATGTGAAAAGCAAGTATTGAAATAATGCATGCTCATTAGTGCTGGAGGGAATAATCGTAGAATCAGTTGAATGAATGATTAGCACATGTAATACAATTGTTGATTGCTAATCAATAATTTGAAATATATTCTTGAAATTAGACATTCATAAACAGATAAAAGTTGTTGTTGTTTAAAAATATTCTGGAGGTTTACACAGGACTTTATATGTTGTTAACATTACCTGTGAATGATTATGACATGCCAGAGAATTCAAGTTCACAAACTTAATTTTTCACAAATATGTAAACATATTGAGCTTCACATAAATACAATATTTTTCACATGTAATAATCACATTAATTAACTATATTATATTGTTATAGGCTACCCATTTGTCGTAATTGTACTATCCAACTATGGCACATTATTTCTGGATCTAAATGTAAAGGAGCTCTCTGATTGGTTGGTATCTTAATTAATAGACATGCATTCAAGCCACAGTGGTCAGTGTTTCAAGGATGATAGCAATATGCTACTAATCTAAAAATGTTTGAGGGCATAGATTTTATGAGTGCTTCAAACTGAATTTTGGCAGTGTAATGTTGGTTAGTCTCATACAAGCCTGTTATTGGGTTCACACCCTTTACCTAGTAGTAGTTGGTTCAGTACAAAAGGTCATTCTGACTATAATATGAACTGCATATTTTCACTGCAAAGTATTCAAGCAGCAGAAAATGTATTATTTGTTCCTGTTTGAATTTTCATATTAGGTGAAAGATTCCTGCTGCGAATTTAAACATTTCTTAAATTACAGGCCTTAAAGTTACAATTTTTTCCAAGGAGCCATTTGGCTCCTGCATAGCCAGATACACTTAAAATAAGTGAAATATTGGTTGCCAAAATGCAAAATTAGGTCGCCATGGCTTCCAAATTAGTCGCTAAATTGAGCAGTTTCTTACTCTCGTTTATAAATTAATAGGTGCATTACTATGCTGCCCATTAATGTTAACCCCTATGCTGCTGTGGACGGCCATAGCTGACCTAGAAGAGATACAGTAGCTAATCTAGCAGAGAGAAAATTAAAGTACAGCTTTCCACTTGCCCTGAGAAATCACTGGCTAATATGCAACCCATAAAAGCACCGATCCACAACAAGAACAATAACGGTCTTTTGCACACTTGGGCAGTGTATTCAATGTTTTATGCTGCATGAAGTGTGTGGCTTTGGTTGGTTGGTTTGGGGTTTAAAGTAATTTTCTGCATATGTACTGCTTGACTAGTCTGGATTTCCACCAGTTTTTATAGTGCTAGTTCACTTAGAATATCATGTCGCAG
>JAUTBV010147154.1:0-10900 GCA_032361325.1 Lepetodrilus fucensis | reverse complement strand
AATGATACCCCACTCAGACACAGTATACTGACTCCGAGCTGGCCAGTCCTTGCTTTACCCCTTTAATGCTGAGCGCTAAGCAGGGAAACAACAAGTACCACCTTTTAACGTATTTTGGTATGACGCGATCTCCCAGGGGACTGATCCACAGAACAATAGTAGTGTTACAAGAGTTTTAACTCTTGTTAACATGGAGTAACCCAGGAGTATTGCTATGATTGTTCTGTAGGACTAGAAAAGGGGCCGCATAAATACTAGTATATCAATTTACATTAATTTTAAATCCATCATCCTGCTGAAAATACAGTAGACCTCGCATATAACGTACTCATTGGCATCGGCTATTTTTGTCCGTTACAGGCATATGCCGTAATTAGCGTTAGACAGGACCGGGACGTTATAGGCGAGTGTCCAGTTTATGCGAGGCCATTATATGCAAGGTCTACTGTAAGCTAGAACTGATCAGTTTGCAGAATATATCAATTTGTGTTCTTTCACCCATCTCAAATCCATGGGGAGTATACACTACAAGCTCTTGTTTGTTTCAGGTGTCCCCGAGTTTGTGGAGAAACTTCACAAAGCGGCCAAGCAGATGCACGAACGAACCCAGCGAGGCTACAGACCCACGTATTACCAAAGTCAGGACCAAAACAACCGAGGACACTTTGCCATGGGTCAGACGTCACAGCAATATGCATAGCCCTCATCCAGACATTGCGATAACCCAAGTCACAGCAACACAGTCTTGTAACATGAATCTGCATGTCCTAGGTTCATTTCAAATGATTGTCTGCAAGATACTTTGCATGATTTTACATTTTAAAGACTGCTTTTCGTTGTTCCTCTGAAGTGGAGTTTTATGTTACAAACAATACAAAAAACATGTTGTAGATTATGTAAACTGTGACTTGTTCATTTAGATGATTTTTGTTTTTCCTTAACCCGTAGCATTTTCTGTGTAATTACTACTAATCAACAAGTTGATTTCTGGTAGCATGGTGTTGTGGTTAGGTGAGTTTTCTATGAATATTCACTCTGCCATACCATTGGTAACTAACAGGGGAGGATAGGTATGAGCATGTGTTTGTGTGTTAATGATGTTTGCTGAATGTGTATGTGAATCTGCTTGTGTTATTAACCCTGTTTTTCCAATTATGGATGTAATAAATGTAGACAAAAGCAAAATAACTCTCCTGCTCAAGTCATGCATTGTTCTTATATATTTTTACATGCATTTAGCTGGAAATATTTAATCGGCATTAATTATTGTAATTATTATATTCATAAATATCATAGTCCCTGCAAGAACTGTATGTCTTGGGATAACTGATAAAACTATTGAAGGTATTGGTATTAAATGGATAATTGAAATAAGATTAAATATGTATTATTATTGTTTGTTAATGATCATGATGTGTTTTGCTTGTGTATTATTATTATTATTATTATACAAATGCTAATGCAAGGATAACCCTGGCTATTCAAGCTATGATACCAACATTTAAAATGTGAAGATTTCAATGGCATTGTTATAGTAAACTTGTTTTTCATTTTGTTTCAATGCCTGGAAAATAACGAGATACATATTTATAGTATAAATATTGAGAGTTTTAGTCACTCTTGTCAAATTGTTATGTTGTAGTCTGGATGGAGAATATCCTCATATTTTGATTGAGGATTTTAGTCACTCTTTGTCAAATTATTAATATTGTTTTAGATGGAGAATAGCTTGGTATTTTGAGCCAGGACTATCCCTGCTAATGCAGTGCTGTTAATAAAGCGTACTCCAATCAGCAATGTGCCGTACCTGCCATACCTAGTCCAGGAAAGCTCACACTAACTTGGAAGTTCTGTGTTGGTGCTGTGCTAATGCATTGTCCAGTTAATCGGGCATGGCACTTTTCCGTGGATTTGTGAAATTCTGATTTATTTGTCCAGGGGTCGATTTATTTGCGCTGGACATGGATCAGTACCTGTTGTTCGCTAAAATCACACTTGACTAATGCTAGGTGTGTGTGTTGTAGTTTGTAGTGCTTGGCTAGTATTTGAGAATCTACAGGTTGTGGACATTTTAACTAAATAAATGTGGGGAAAGTATTTTTAACACTTCACCTGCTGGAGTATTCAAAATGAAAGTTCAATATCAGTTTTCGAAATAAAAAACGTCCGCACGCCCGCAGCAGGTTATTTTCAGCGAGGACTGGTAACGTTTTTGCCTTGTATGCCCACATGTCGTGCTGTTTTTTTGTTTGTTTTTTAAGATGTATATAATCATTCACTGGCCAACATGTATGAGGACAGGTAACTTCTTGGACTTAACCAGTCCTCATGTCTGGCAGTGGCATTGCTGGAGTGTTGTACAGTCAATAGGGTATGTTCAGTTGACTCCAGCAAGGTTAAATACACATGTAATGTATGTATTAGCATGCGATGCACTATGTGTCCATATGCTATCGTTTTGCAGAATTTCCCCACATTTTTGTATTCATAATTGTCTACTCCTCTCGAGATACCCACATGATATAAGCTGAATATTTCGGAAAAGCTTCATAAAAATATATACATAACTCTGGCACAAAGTTACCCAAATTCCACCTGGTGGCATTTTCGTAATTCAAGATGGCCGCCATTATTATTTATGGAGCATATGGGGATTCCATGCAAGTGTTTTGATATCAGCCTGAAATATAGTGCAAAGGGTATTTTTTTGTCCAATTTACGTGTATACAGTGCAAATGACGACACTAATAATATTTACGCAAACATCAAATTAATTACAAGTATTTTTGATAATATTGTTCTAGATAACAAAAACTTAAATTTGTGAAGTGATGATACCATTTTTGACGATCATGCAATAACAGTATTGACATGAACGGACCATTTAGCGTCACCAGAAAATGTAATACCAAGATGTTTATGAATAGGAACCTGTTCTAATATGACATCATTGAACACCAGACTTGGTAATTGTTGTTGCTTAGTGTGACTAAAAACCATAAACTTGGTCTTGTCAGGATTAAATTTGACAAGCCATTTAATTGCCCAACTAGATTTTCTAAATCCTTATTAAGTTTGTGTTCAATAACCTTCATGTTAGTGGAAGCAACTCCAATAGAAGTATCGTCAGCAAATAACCATGTAATACAAGAAAGACTATCTGAAAGGTTGTTTATATAAACAAGAAATAGGAAAGGTACACCTGCAGCTAAACTTCTCTAAGTAGAGTGACCACCGTTAACCAGCACTTTGTGTTTCCTATTCGCTAAGTAATCCTGTATCCATGATAGGAGATTACCTCTGATGCCATAATTGCTTAGCTTATATAGAATACCTTTGTGCCAGACTCTTATCAAAAGTCTGCCATATATGTTGTAGAACATACGTTATGCATATTCAATCAAAATTGATATTTTTGAGATGTACCCTTACCATGTTCAAATTAGCATAATTTGTCGACTGATCATGCTATGGACGCGATATTGGTGTAGATAGAGATATGATATTGGTGTAGATAGAGAGATGATATTGGTGTAGATAGAGAGATGATATTGGTGTAGATAGAGAGATGACGCATTGTATATAATCACTGAGTATACCTTAAAGGTACCATTTGTCCGCCAAATATTAAGTTTAATTAAGAAAACCTATTGATGCAGGATTGAATTATAGTTTGTTTGTATATTATAATCTAGACAAATACCAATATTTAGTTATCATTGTCAAAATTGCACTATTATATTCAATATCTACTATAAATTCATGTTCTATTCAAACAAACTCTCATAATAAATATTTTTTAATTTATCTAAATCCCTTATTATTAAACACATACTTACTAGATATGGATAATACCTACATGTTCTTGTCAAACTATTTATTTTAAGAATATAGTTTAAAAGTTATAATGATTTTCGTGTTTTGCCATACATTTTTCACTATTGATAGCGGCCATCTTGAATTCTGAAAATACCACCATGGGGAACGTTGTGTTTTGGTGATATATATGACTTTATGAAGCGATGCTGAACAATTCAGCTTTCGACAATGTTTCATGAAGCTCTTTTATCCGAATCCATAGTGCTCTAGTAAACATGGGGATCGAGCACTTAAGAGGGCGCTATTTGTCTCATAGTGGATAAGAGAGCTTGTGAAACTATCCTGATCCAGTGGAGGGATGTAGTCTTTGGTGCAGTGTACATGATCTCTCTGGCTAAGAACCAGCGTCAGGTGCAATGAAAGGCCAAGATCCCATGTCGGGTGCAGTGTCTAGCCATCATCCAATGCTCTCTGCATGATATCTTTGGCATTGTGGCTTGTGGTTCTCTCGTCATCTAACATTGAAAAGCTAGCGAAAGTATACAGTATATTCATAATATTGTATTGTTTGAAACTAGGATCAAAATGTAATATGGCTTATGTAATATGATGCTATGCTATGCCAGATATTTTCGCTAAATCATTGGGTATGTCAGGAATGGCCTACGTCGAGATTTGTCATATTGAAGAATCTTGCCGTTAGTGTTATGTACGATAATGTGAGCAATAAACTCATTCACAACTAATTCGATGTGTTTATTTTCATCTATATTTGTCTTGACCATAGATATAGTACAAAATCGCAATTGAATATATCGGACTAAATGTATGGATGAGTATGGATACCATGTAGCTCTTGTCAATTGCGTTTCGTACAAGTATTTCGATTTTTAATGATTTTGACATTTTTTGAAAATTGGACGTTCTTGCAGGTATATGTCAAAATCATTAAAAATCGAAAAATTTATACTAACGCCAATTGACAAGAGCTAGGATACCATGTATCGTAACAATTGCAAGGTTGCGTCTTTCGATGTGTACATGTCACCTAAATGTCGAAGTCTTGTTTACTTCACTATCGACTGTACCATAGTTCAACGAATATATTGGATAAGTAATATGCATGTCCTTATAAATGTGCAACTGAGAGTAAATTAAACTGGTTTATATTGGTTATCTGTTATTCAAATGCTTGTCAGAAGACCAGTTTGCAGTTACGACTTTGGCTTTCTGATTGCACGTCTGGGGCGGGTGTTAGCGCAATGTTCGAATGTTTTCATTTCGGAGCCAAATGTCCCCGAGTTCAAATCCCGTCCCATGAGCAGTCATCAATATTCGCGACAGTTTGCTTTCTGACGCGATATTGATAGGATAAGTTGCCTGTAGAGTGTCAATGCAGATAGTAGATACCATCCTTGGTCTCGTCAGTACCAGCTGCAGGTTTACTGCAACATTCAGTGCTACGGGTTTTGCAGGTTTTCTCCTGCCCTAAACTGACAAGTCGTGATATTAGTGAACGATTATAGAAAGCGGCTCTAAACCCCAATACAAACTATCTATTAAATGCCAAATATCACGTAAAATAGTCCATAAACCATCATCTTGCCTAGCCCACGTGACCCATCTCGACTTTCTTCGTATAATGTAGTAACTTGTAAGCGAAGCTCGGAATTGTACCCTTCCCTAGGGTTGATGATAAACCATAAACGTACTAATTTTAAACAACGACAAGAATCGTTACGTATGTACATCTTTTATTTCCAAGCCAGGGGGTACGAGATCTGGCACCCCAAACTTTGGTTAGTACTGAAGAGCTCAAGCATTACGTCTTGAACCTTTCCTTATTATTGTTATATTTAGACCTGGTGGGCCTATGGTTTCGATGCGAGTGGTCGTCGTCGTCGTCGTCGAGACGTAGTGTTTCAGTTTTCATGATAACACTACCTGAAACCAAAACCTTTCATGTTACCTTATCTAATGTAAAACAGCTTGGCCTATAAGCTAGCAGGTGGTATGACACCAGAACAGATGTTATGGAAACACAAAAGATGACATATTATAATGTAAACCAAAATGTGGCGTTGGTATATTACGTGTTACTTTCTGTTACATTGAGTAATAGCTTAGTGTTCTCTCCAGTACCATCTTAAGTGTTTTAATACTTCCAGTACTGGTTATATTTCTTCAACTACCAGCTTATTTCTGTTACTTCCGGTACTGGATCTATTTCTTCCAGTACTAGCTTATTGTGTTTACTTCCGGTACTGGAGCTATTTCTTCCAGTACTAGATTATTGCTGTTACTTCCGGTACTAGTTTAGTGTTCTATTACGTCCGTACTGATGCGGTTACTTCCAGTACTAGCTTAGCGTTCTGTTACTTCCGGTACTGGAGCTATTTCTTCCAGTACTAGCTTAGTGATCTGTTACTTCCGGTACTAGTTTAGTGTTCTATTACGTCCGTACTGGTGCGATTACTTCCAGTACTAGCTTAGTGATCTGTTACTTCCGGTACTGGTGCTGTTACTTCCGGCACTAGTGCTCCATTGCTCACCTGCATGTCTCGACCGACGTTTCCTGTCTGGCATCATTGTGCACGTGCTCTAGAAAAAATGGTAGATCCATTAATAATGGTTTTAATCAACTTCTATCATCATAATTACATTGTAAAATTACGTTCAATAACATTGTCAAACTATTGTATTTTTGTCATGATTCTGAATATAATGAGAGAGTGAATATGGAGTGTAACGTCGCTGCGGGAGAACATAATGAGAAGGCGATATCTTACAGCAAGGTCCGAGATTCTGAAACGTTTCTGAGTACGATTTCATACTCAACTCAGAATGTTGTTCATAAAACGTCATGTTTTTTAGCATAGCACAAAAGCGTACTCAGAAAAGTTTCGTATTCTCGGGACCAGGTGCCCGTTGCACGACGCTCTTGTAGTGCTACAATAGTTGTAACTGGGCTCCCGCCACAATACAAAGCGTTGACGTTACAATAGTTGTAGCCTACAAGAGCGTCGTGCAACGGGCACCAGCTTAATAACATGCTCGATCAATTGAACATTTCCCGTTTAATTTAAATTGTTTTCATCTAATTTAATAATATATTTAAATAATTTCTCTATTGGCTAGGAACAATACGTTGTGTAAAGGACATATAGTCTACTTACCCCATTGCATTCGTCCATACACAAAGTAAAGTTGCACTCGAATATAACTGCGTCATCACCAGCCAGAGCGAACACCTCGAACAGCGGACTAACTGACGTCGTTCCGTTTGTCCAGAAACCTTGATCTTTCTTGAAGACTATTCCATCACCGCACCTGATGAACCACAACACAAGCTGTGTGTATACTAGTATATATCTAGGAAGTCCTGGTGGAAATATCTAGTGACATACCTGATTATACTTGTTTCTTAATTATGTGTTATAAATTGGGGTTTATAGCCACTTTCAAGATAATTTCACTTACATCACATTTTTTGTTTGTTTGTTGTTGTTTTTTGTTTTTTTACATCACAGCTTGTCAGTTCGTGTTCGCATCCCCATATCGGTATGTATGCCGCGCAACAGTATGGGACTGTTGTCACGGTTGTTCATATAATTTACGACATACCCTGCCCGTAGTATAGCATATCTCAGGGATGTTCCGTCAGCTACTGCGTCACACGATTCTGGACTGACGCCTTTCTCGGACAGATCACCTACGACAACAACATAATAGACTAGAGCACACCATTAAACTGTAGGTACATGGAGCCCGGTCATGTCTCGGCCCTCACTACACGGACGATCCAAGTACCTACTTCAGTGAAAACAGTTCACATTTTATATGTGGATTTATGAACAAAACTTTGACTTGAACATTATGTCGTACTCAAGAAAGTTATGTAATCTCAGGGCCAGTACTTAATTGCACACGATCACAAATTACGTTTATGATGAACGCACCGTTAACAGAAGGGTTACATTAGCTCTTGCATCTTTTATTTGGCCGTCAGTATAGTATTCAAATCCAGGACAATTACGGTGTCAAGAGTAGTGCTCCTTTCTAGCTGTTCTGTCTGTACTTTCGGTCCGAGACATGCGCAGTTACAAGGATCAACTCCCCACAGTGTAACTGCGCATGTCTCGGACAGAAAGTACAGATAGAACAGCTAGAACAGTGTAACTGCGCAGGTCTCGGACAGAATGTACAGACATAACAGTGTAACTGCGCATGTCTCTGACAGAAAGTACAGACAGAACAGTGTAACTGCGCATGTCTCGGACAGAAAGTACAGACAGAACAGCTAGAAAGGAGCACTACCAAGACCTCGAGACACTCCTGTACGAAATGACATAACTCTTAATAGGCTGCTCCTGTGTAGCTGTTCTGTCTGTACTTGCTGTCCGACGCATGGGCAGTTACCAAGGATCAGCACCGCACAGTGTAACTGTGCATGCGTCGGACAGAATGTACAGACAGAACAGCTAGAAAGGAGCAGCCCCTAAGGTAACTGTAACTCTAACCTTGCCAATGATTGGTTACTTCAGAGTTATGCAGGTTCGTACACAGTCCTGAGATCCCAAGATTGGCATGGTTTTGGTGCAACAATGTATCATGGCCATTAGGCAGTCTCATGATGGTCGATCATATACTACTAAAAATTTGCTAAGGATCATACACATTTTGTAGGGAAAAAATATTTAATGTGCCCCATATTGAAATATAGTATAATATAATACCACCATTAATAGTGATCCCTAGCAAATTTTGAGTAGTATATTACTGAATAGTATCGAGAGCATGTATAACCACATCCTCAAAAGCCCAGTCGTTATCACTACACTTATAATCTCCGTCAAATAAAGGCAGGTGGAGTGTAGTTATAATGGCCTGAGTTTCGAGGATGATAGGTTATACCTACTGAACTGCGTAGTCAAACTTCACACGCCGTACGACATACCACTGGTGCTGGCTCTCAGTTTGACGACACGTCCAAGGGCTATGTTGTCATGTAATGGATGGTCTAGGATGTCCGTCAATGTCAAAACAAATTTAGTTCTAGTTTCCGAAGTTCCTTCGTGTCCCTGGAGCTCAGTTGGAGCAATTAGACTGGAATAAAAGAAAACACCATATACACTGCAAGATTCATACATATTGAGTTCCGCAATTCAATGTAAAAAAAACCAACTGAATGTGTTCAGGCTTGGGTTAGAGAGAATACTGTTACGTGTCAGATGTTCCTTGAGACGAGCTAGAGTTCTTGCCCTTGGCATCAAAAGTGCACGTGATGGTGAACTCTTGCTCTCCCTCGTGTAAAGGACGACCGATCTCGCCAAACGACACGATGACCGTCACCACGAATACCCGGATGTGACTGCGTTGCTGGGAACAAAAAGGTGTGGAATCGAATATCACATAACTAGTTCTGAGAATAAGTGGAACATTAGTTTGGTACCGAATATTGGATAGCATTTGTAGTGAAAAATTGTGGATTAGAAATCGTTTCATAATCTCATATCGATGTAATTAGTATATAGTGAGATAAGAACATTTTAACATAACAAGCGTTACAGCTTAATTACCAATTCTCACTCATTTCTATTGAATAAAACTATATTTAAACCATATTATAACATTGGCCAACCTTGTATTATCAGGGCCTATTCTTCTACGATGACTTAATGGGAGCTCTTGAGGATTGGTTTAACGGGAGCTCGAGGATGAGAACGGGAGGTGTTATTTTTTAGAATGGGTTATCGGGAGCTCTTGGGGGTGGGTTAACGGGAGGTTTTGGTCTTAATGATGGGTTATCGGGAGTTCTTTGTCTTGAGGATGGGTTAACGGGAGGTTTTGGTCTTGAGGAAGGGTTAACGGGAGGCTTTGGTCTTGAGGAAGGGTTAACGGGAAATTTTGGTCTTGAGGATTGGTTAACGGGAGTTCTTTGTCGTGAGGATGGCTTAATGGGAGCTCTTTGTCTTGAGAATGGGTTATCGGAGCTCTTTGTCTTTGAGGATGGGTTAATGGGAGTTCTATTTCTTTGAGGATGGGTTAACGGGAGTTGTTTGTCTTGAGGATGGATTAACGGGATGACTTGAGGATGGGTTAACGGGATGTCTTGAGGATGGGTTACCTGTTAACGGGAGATCCTTGTCGAGGATAGGTTATTTGTTATAACGGGAGCTAATGACCGAGGATAGACTGCAGGTGGGCGAACGACGGCATGCAGCTATACCGTTCTCTACTCTTCTGTACCTCAAAGACACACGGCGATGACCCTTGTCCAGGATAGGAGACGGACAGACGAAGGTGGACAGTGTCCGTGTCGATGAAGTCCACGTCTCCGTCTGCACAGCGAGCCTTGGCCTTGGCGTCGAGGTCAGAGGTCACAACGATGGAGGCGTCATCCACTGCGTCAGGTCCGCAGTCATCGCTGACTGGAAACGTAAGAAACAAACACTATTGTATGAATAGCCTACTCATCCACAGTGGCGGTCCAATTGCCATATTACTACATGCTATTCTGTTGGGGTTTTTCCGTCCATGTCGATAAACGGGCGTAATGATGAAGTTGTTCTTTGGAGCACAACTGAATAAGAATAGATCTTTTATCTTGGCAAGAGTGCTTAGCTTTCATAGATCCATTTGTCTTCCTGAATTATATTTTCATCGTTCTATATTACTTTAAAAGTTGAGATATTGAAAATTGAGATGTTTGTAAAACATGGTAATGCATATATACCTATATATGAATTACGATCAATAATGTAAAAATGCGTTTGTACTTTTTAATTATTTAAATCTTAAGATGTATTGGCCAACAACAAACATGAGTAGTATATGGAGCATTGCGCTTTAAAGGCATAATATCAATGCAAGGGGACATAACTCAGTGATACGACTTAAACATATAATACTCAAATCTAACGTTTTCTCGCAATTCGTTAATAGTTCAGTTAATGCATCAAAGACTATTGAGTACTGGGGGCTAAGTACATCAGTAAATAACCACTTTTGGGTGGATAAATCAAGCGTAATTAGTCTCAGATCGAAATTTGTTTGTCCATTATACAGGTCAATCAACTGT
>JAUTBV010147143.1:0-10900 GCA_032361325.1 Lepetodrilus fucensis | reverse complement strand
TTAATATTTTGATAACTATTGAGTACTGGGGACTAAGTACATCAGTAAATAACAACTTTTGGATGGATAAATCAAGCATAATTCAAAATTTGTTTGTCCATTATACAGGTCAATCAACTGTGATATTATGCCTTCAAAATTTACTGGCCCGATTAATGATACAAATAACAAATGTTTATAAAACACAATTCTACTGACCCTTGCAACACTAGCTTTAGCATTGGGATAAATGGCCAGGCTAGCAGTAATTTCGAACAGTTACACTGATCATAACAACTATTGTTCACACTCAGTTGGTCATCGTTACTTGTGACAATACAACATCATAATAATGATAATGGTTAAGTTCAATCAATTTACAAGTTTTCACAAACCAACCAATCGGGAAAGCTGTTGAATAAGAAGATACTCTCCATCTTCACTCACACACACATTGCCAATATATATACACCATAGAAAATAGTACCCATTTGATTTCCTGTTACTTTATTTTCACAGATGCAATATTAACTCTTCCTGCTGGATTAAGCACAGGCACTGTTTTTATGGCATCTATGGTTGCCTCCAGCATGGAAAGAGTTAATGGTTAGTGTTGTAGCACTGGAAAATGTATAATTTTATTATTTAGAGGGGAGTCGGTCTGATGTTAAAGCATGAACCCATACCCCCTTAAACATATTTAAATAAATACATTCAATTGCATGGGGATTAATATAATTCACAAACTATTTACTGTTGTAAACTTACTATGAGATTCCCCTCTGGCAAGTCAGACGTACAGAGTCCGCTCTACAAGTTCCTGTGATAATACTACATTTGTATGGATATTTCTGTTAAATGAAATGGTGAGTTGGAAATTATGCACATAACATTGTTTTAAAGGATGCATGTACTTAGATGACTGCCATCATAACCATATTTATGAAATCTTTCAAATTAGTCCACTTTTGGCTCATGTGGAAACTAGATCTGCCGTTGTTTACGATTGCGAAATAGGTTATAATGCCTTTCCAGAGTTAAAATTAGTATTTTCTATCTTCAACATGATTGTTCATCAGCAACAAATCAACACAGACTTTATATAAAACTATTTAGCAGCGTTATTTGCGAAAAACTTATGTATATAGCCAGCCGATAACTGACATGAATTGTTTCCCTCTTTAAATCTTACCCATCTAATGAAGGATACTGTTGTGTAATTTAATATTCATCAATCTCTAACACCCATTAGCCGTGGGCTATGTCTTGCAATTATACTCCATTCCAAATATAAAATTGCGTTTACTCAATTAATTCCAGCAATTATATAAACTATTCACATATTATTACTTTATAAACTTGCTTAGTATAGGGTAAAGTGATTTAAAGTCGGACACGTATCGGAGGTCTGACACTTTTGCTCTATATTTATAGAAGTAACAACACCGGGAATCGAACACATGTTGATTTTATCGAACCTTTAACTCATCCTCTAAACAGAGTTATCTATCTATGCTTACTCATGCAACTTTCACCCTCTCATTTTCACCACCCAAATGAATGCCAAATTTGCAACAATCTGAACGATCATTTCTTGAAATGTATGACAATGCTTCAAGTTCACTCTCTTATATACCAAGATCACTTTTTAGGATACGCAATGCATATTAATCGAATGCATCCGACTTCTGATCAAATCAGGGTAGTGTTATATTTCGTCTCTGTTTGGATATATTTCGCCCCTAATATGCAAACAATATGACATTCAGAAGACATCCGAGGTGTCTCTGGCTATCAAGACCGATTAGAAATTTCTGTCATTATTCACCATGTCAGGACAGTGAGTGTATACATGTCAGCAGTCATTTTCATGTCAATAAATATATTTAATTTCAATCATTCATTGGTATGTTTGAAAAATGTGTGTATTTTCTTGTCCCATTACTAATACTTTGTCCCGTTAATATATAGGCACTCTATAAATGATACATGCCCGACTGATTAAGCATCCTTGAGACCCCGACCATGCTGACAATTGTGACTAAAATTATTCTATTTATTTGACGTATGTTGAGGTGTGTTCAGATCTAGCACGGACGTTACTCTATATGGGGCGCCATGATATTTAATCCGTATTTAGATATATCTTTAATTCATTTACAGATATCGTGAATGCATTTGCAGTTATCTCTAATTAGTTACAGCTATCTTTAAATATTTACAGATATCAATAAATGAATTAATCATATCTCTAAATACAGATTAAATATCAATTTGGCGCCCCATATTACTCTGCATTGTCACTGGTCAGGATGACAACATTTAGAAGTACAGTACTGTAATGTTTGCATAAAATCAATTTACACTTTGGGTCTAGCAAGAAGCATTTATTAAAATGCATACACTTCCCATAAACCTAATAACCGCGGCCCTGACTGATACCCTGACAATGGATCCTGCTAGTATCACCAACTGAATGACGTAATGAAAATGCACTTTTCACCAAAATGGTAAATATTTTTTGGGCCAGCCTAGTATACTAGGCTGGTAACTGGCAGAAATCCACTTCTGAACATCTTATGTCACTACATCTGTACACGAATACTCAGATATTGGTACCTCGTTTGTTTGTGAGTTCGAGGGTCTGGGGCCTGGGCCCCCGGTCTTAATCGTGATGGAAGCCATATTTACGGTACTTATAAGAACAATATTGTATTGTTATTTAAAAAACAAGCTCCCATGTCACACTTTTGTGTTCCATGGGTGCATAAATATGACTTTGATAATGACGATGGAGAATTTTTGTTCGAAAATTAAAGGTGCTCCGAAATATCTATTTCAGTATTTGTTTCGATAAGAATTTCTCCAAAATCAGTATTTATTTAGATCTAGTTTAGTTCATGAAATTATTATTTTAAAATAAAAATAACTCTGTTAGTCTATAAATAGGATAATTATGGCAGGGGGTGGGGGTTATTTCATATGACACCGTAACTGATTGCAAAATGGCGTCACATGTAGGTAAACAAACGCTTCGTTCGATTATCTCTTTATCAGTGGATTATATGCAGTGCCAGTGGGAATGGCTTGTTCAATGACCAGATGACAGTTACTCATACAGTAACTTTCAGCTTACCATTGACTAATCTAGCGACAGAGTTTATGTTCAAATCGAAAAGACGACAGATTTTCGTGAGGGTGGACCTTCGTCTCCATATGAGCTGATGAGCGCTATTAGTGCGATAGTAGAGACGATGCAACTTTGTCTAGCATAGTCACTGCCCGGCAATTTAATAGGGCCAAGTGATCAGTGCTTACCTGATGTAGCTCAATCCGACAGCACTATGAGGTAGAAAATGGAGCAATCGCGCAATATCTAGTAAGCGGTAACACCAGATCTACCGCATCCTACTCTGTTCACCGCCCCTTCTTGTGTGAATCCTGTGTTTTGGTTATAAACGATCAACTTGGATCGATGACTCGTGTCAAAGTTGACAACAGTGGAGTTACCCCCCTTCGTTACCATATTCGTCGTCAGTAGGTGATCGTTTGTGAGCCACTCGAACAAGATAACGGAACATTATTCTTTTGACGTTAGCTGATGACAATAATTCTTTCTTACTGAATGCATTTCAGCGTGTTTTTTTACTTCATGTCCCTTTGGGGCCATTTCATGTAGCCTATCATATACAACATATGTAGAAATTAGTGTGTACGATTGGAATCTCTAGCGGTAAATGTGCATTACTTTTCAATGCGTCCCTAAAATACGAATATAGGCCTATATTCATACCGCATCTAGGCCTAACAACCGATCGAAAGTTATATGACGGATAGTAGGCCTATATATATGTCATAGAGAGGGATGTATAAATGAGCCTAGATCTAATTAGAAGTGAATAAGCTACAGGAGGCCTACCTCTAATATTCAAAGGCATCAGCTAAAAAAAAGCCAATTTCTCTCTAGAGATGACAGGAAACAGCCCTATACCTAGTCTTCAATCCCCCAGACCTTACTCACAACACTTTGAATAGGCCTATACTTATAGTTTATAATAGGCCTATACTTATAGTTTATAATAGGCTACTACCGGTATATATATAGACTTCAAAGCAAAAATTAATGTCATTTTCTTTCAAGCGTCACAAAAGTGCATTTCATTATATAATGCTAGAGGGTGCCCTAGCTGCAGATATGTAGCCCCGTTTACTATCTTGCTATATAGGGAGCCATAATAAGATAGCAAACTAGTAAACGGGGCATCTACACACACATCTGCAGCAAAACATACCAAAATAGTACAGAACTGCAGCTAAACCAGTAGATAGCACAAACCATCGACGTGCGCTATTCATACATATTTGATATATGAATCTTACATTAAAGGCATAATATCACAGTTGATTGACCTGTATAATGGACAAACGAATTTCGATCTGAGACTAATTACGCTTGATTTATCCACCCAAAGGTTTTTATTTACTGATGTACTTAGTCCCCAGTACTCAATAGTTATCAACATATAATGTTTTATATGAAAATAGGGAACGTTCCGCTATTTATCTTGTCTTTGATGCATCAACTGAACTATGAACAGTGATGAAGGCATTGCGAGAAAACGTTATCTGTGCGTATTATATGTTTAAGTCGTACCACGGAGTTGCATTGACATAATGAAGCAAATAACAATACGACCATGTTCAGGTTGTCTATCGGTAGACTACAAGGGGTTGCAATACATATTCGTCTACCAAATTTTAGTAGTCTAGTCAAATTAGCCCAATATTAGCCATAACCTAGAAAATAAATGGTATATAGAAGCTTTCTTTACATGAAAAATTGCAGAATATTATCCTCTGTTACATATAAAAAATCCCCCAAAATCTACTAAAAAAGTTATTAGCAAATATGTTGACATTTAAATACATAAAAATAATGATATTGTCTCCCCTTAGTCTGGTCCATTACCCCAATATTAGCCGTAACATAGAAAGAAACAAATGGTATAGAATATTTCTTTACATCACAATATGCAGAATAATATCCTCTATGATATATCAACAATCCCCGAAAATCCCCTTTGGGGAAACAAGGTTATTAGCAAATATATTGACATTTAAAATACATAAAATACCCATGTAAATAAAGGTTCTATACCTTTTTTTTCTAGGTTAAACGTTATTTTGACTAGACACCGATTCCGTGGCGTAAACCTTTGAGCGCCTGCCACGGAGTGCGTAAGGTCGATTTGGCAAACCCAGTTTGCTTATTTGCCTCGTCATACCTAAAGACGGCAAAAATGGTAGTTGATGTCACCCTGCTTGGCGCTCAGCATAAAGGGAAGTTTACGTCAACGAGTGGTCCCTCAGAGTCACCTATACTGTGTCTGAGTGGGATATTCTTGTTAAGTGTCGTCACCTATGGGTGAAATATTCCCGCCCGTGACGTAAAACAATATTTCACTCACTCACTCTTGTTAAGTGCAAGATGCATGTAATATATAGATATTCTAATACTAGTAAATGGACACCGATTTCCGATACAGACAATAGTGACCCGGTCGAAATTTTACAAGTTCACAGAGGCATGTGGGTATATGCTAATTAGATTTGTGACTTAGAAACCAAAACACAAACACTGAAAATCATATAGTGGAAATGTTAAAAACACTGCTAAAGCGCCATTTCCCATGTTGGAGATGTACATAACCAGAATCTATTGGGGTTTGGGTCCGTTTTCACGAAAACCTAAAGCAAACTATGCTCAAACTCCTGTATAATTTATATATTGAACAAAACAGGGGCTTTATTTAAAAGAATCCTACTATAATACATTTTATTGAAAATCAAGAGGGTCTAAAGGGCACGCCACAAATGAAGTTAGCATGCCCGACAGTGGTTTTAAGTGCCATTGGCCTGCGGCCATCGTCAATGCTACCCTTACAACAACAACAACAAAATAACACTAGTGTAACAGTAACTTTGCATATTTATAACACCAATATGGTCCAAAGACGATTACACTTATATCATTAATCTATGATTGTATGCCGTTAATGTAGTTTTAAACAATAGTACTTTTAAGGGTGAATATCACCCCTAACCTCCCCCTTAAATGATCCACTGTATACCGAGAGTTTTATGAAAGGTAATATCGAAATATTACTTTTCGAAGATGCATGAAAAGGTACTCAAATCTGTACCCGAGTCTGCAGTTAGCTCTCGAATATGCCACTGAATTAGTACTGAATAAGATTAATTTCACTGCAAATATTATTTTCAGAAATGGAGCGTACATGATAGGTGGGACTAAACAATACAATGTATTCTTACCTGAGACGTGACGGTGAAACCCTGGTTTGGATATCCCTGGTTTGGATATCCCTGGTTTGGATAACCCTGGTCTTCATAACCATTGTTTGGATATCCCTGGTTTGGATAATCCTGGTTTGGATGTCCCTGGTTTGGATAATCCTGGTTTGGATGTCCCTGGTCTGGATAATCCTGGTTTTCACAACTCTTGTTTGGATATACTTGAGACATGACTACTGAAATTTGATATGGACACCTGTATATAGAGAATTGTATGTGTATGTTTTTAGAAATTGATGCAATATTTAGAAATAAGATTCTCTACTCAGAAAAGAAAGTATATTGCTATTGCTATTATCGACTAAAAAACCTGCTGAATGAAGACATACTTTGATGGACATTATAAACTTATCAACCCAGACAATTACAATAGAGATTCGAATTTCCAAAATGGTAAAGTCTGTGTTGCATTGAAACCCATCTAAATATATGTAATAGAACTGCTAATTACTGGATATAATCAATTTATAAAAGAGTATTGCAACCCGACAAAACATACATGGATAGTCGCTATTTCAAAGCTCTCACGTTCATTTAAAAAATGCTTCCACGGCATGGCGGTAACGTGGCGTCGGATGGTGAACCACGTAACTGCTCATTGGTTGGATTTATCCGGCAATGCCACCCAATGATAATTTAGGATTAAAATAAGTGGGTTGCCTTGCCCGCCCGATGCCCTTTACCCCACATTCCCCTATATAAAATCATAAACTGCCATTGTTGTTGCAATACTTTGTGTCCATCGACATGCAAGGTCGACCTGGACTGCATTGAAAATGGCTGAAATACCAAGAATATATATATAACCGATAAAACTACCAACAAGTCTATTATCTATTAACACAGGCCTTACTTCGCAAAATATTGAAAACACGTTATAATATGTGCGATTTGCCTTTTCATGACGCTTTATTTAATGTATTAGTACAGAAGATATGTGCAGAAAAGGGGGTGAATTGTGGGATTAATGAAAGAAGCATGACATTTGGTACATTTGTTATGCATGGAAATATGAAGAATTTTAGCAATAGAGCTATCGCAGATAACGGATAGTATG
Source organism: Lepetodrilus fucensis (assembly GCA_032361325.1). NCBI lineage: Eukaryota > Metazoa > Mollusca > Gastropoda > Lepetellida > Lepetodrilidae > Lepetodrilus > Lepetodrilus fucensis. Next base: position 3,492 of record JAUTBV010147143.1, on the reverse strand, counting down.
GCCATAGCCGTACTTTTCTTGTTAGAACATTTTTGAAAATAAAATGATATTGTATATTTTGAGGTGGACTGTTGAATACATAATATTCACATTCTGAGCCTTATTTAGACATCAACTCAATAGTAATACATTATATACATTAATTCGGAATTTAAAATGTAATTGTAACAGGAGAATTTGAAATTTGTCAAAATGGCATTCACTTTCAGATTCTGACACGATGGAAATTAAATATAGTTTCTTACTATATTACTCAAATGGACTTATATGCATGCCAAAGGTATTCTCAATCATTAATAAAGAAAATGATACACATAAAAGCAACAAAATCATTTTTTTAAATCTTGATTTTATGGCATTTTGTTATCCCACTCCCATGAAAATGTTAGCAATGTTACTAATATATTAGATAATGTTAAACTACTCATACTGAATGAAAGTACACTGATTGACTAATATTATATAATTAAAAAAAACAATATATGGATGCAATAATAGCAAGTTTGGTGAAATATGCCCCCAAATATTGAAAACACGTTATAATATGTGCGATTTTTCTCTTCATGACGCTTTATTTAATTATATTTATTAGACTGACGCCTTCTGGACATATAATTTAAACTACATATTTTGTAGCTCACGGAATGCCATTTAATGTTCATATATAGGCCCTATGTATGTTATTTTACAATCGTTATGTAATAACAAAGGTTCTCTCGGCATATAGTTATAAAGAGATCAAAATATATACTGTCTTAATTACTTGTATTATACTTAATTAATTATATTGATAAATGCCTTGTGTGTATTTTCTTTCATGAAAATACATATTGTTTAATCAAAATCTTAATTACCTTTACCGCATATAACACCGAGCCAAACTCACACATCCAAGGTGTCGGACAGCTATATCTATAATGAAAATGAGCTCGACAAACCTCCTTATAGCTAAATCCCAAGCCAGGGTGCATGACCGACCTGATCATGTTTTCTGTCTCGTGAGTGTTACGTAAACTATATAGGTAATACATACTAGACCGCCCAACCCAAAATTCTCTGATATATTTTTTTCTCTGCTAATTATTTATCATTGGGGTGTATATAAAGATGTCTACGGTGATGTGGACCTGTCAATGTTGAGCAATTTGAAATATTCAAGATGGCCGCCACCTACCCGAAAATGTACTGAAAATGACAGGATGGAATTGCCTTTACAAAGGGTAGGAATATTGCTAAAAAGTCTTCTATTACATATCAAATATCAAATATCAAATTTGCCGCAACACTGCAAATTTACATATACTCATATATAGCAAAACCTATAGAGGCAAACAGATAACACTGCTTATGTTTTGAGATATCATATTCAATTGAACCACCTATCAATAGTAGACATATGGTGGCATACGAAAAAAAGGGCATGTACATCATGTCAGGAATTGGCAAAATGCACTCAAAGACTGTACTGTATATCAACAACAATTCACATGGCTGGAAAGTAGTTGGAAGTGACCGAATCACTCCACATTCAATGATGCCTACACTTCCAATGTATAGTGATATACATTTAGAATGCAATAACACTGCATGAAAATCACTTTAATTTGAATAAAACTCCAAATCATATTGCATAAAATACAAAGAGACTAGGGCACAACCAATGAAACACCTGCAAAACTTACTTTTTGAAGGGACTATACAGCCACTGTTGATAATGATAAATGCCCCCTTGGTTTCAGATATGCTTAAGATTCAAAATGGCTGCCAAGGTCAAAATAGTTGACCTTCAAGTTGACCTCTTCCTCCTCCCCGAAAGAGTGGTCCAGTGCTGATGACGACCTACTCCTTGGGGTGTCGAATTCAGAGCTGATTGACCTAATGGACATGTCCATGGGGATCTGCTCTGAAGACGAGGCTGAACCAGTGATTCTTCTGGGGGTAGGCCGAACTACTGTAGTGGACGGACCCCCCTGGCCTGCGGCTTTCCCAACTCGGAGGAAGGGAATAGCCTGCCGGAACTGGCATGTAACCCGGCATTGGCATCCAAGGAGGATATGGCCAAGCCAGGTTACCCGGGGGAGGAGGTGGTCCCGTGAAACCACCTGGTGGTTGCTTGAAACCACCTGGTGGTTGCTTGAAACCACCTCATGAATTCCCGAGGGAAATTGGGAAACCCCGGTGGAGGATAACCCCAACCTGGGTAGGTTGGGATATCCCCCGGCCTTGTAGGGAAGTTCTCAGGATTCTGTGAATCCCGAAAAGTCTCCTCTGATAAGGAACTTACCTTGGCTGCAGGAAAACTATCCAAAATAATATCCTGCGCCTCAGTAACTGCCATGGTAATCGGTGAATCAACATTTCTAACACCCTAAGGTGAAGAAATGTTGTCCACCGAAGTAACCGGAACTACCGAAGAAATGGTAGTTACGGTAACATGGTTACCGGTACCTTTTTATTAAGCCTGTATTTGTGCCAAACTCTCCATCGGTTGGGAGGCCTGGGTTAGTGACAATATATACAGTGTCAAATTACTAAGTAGGCCTAGCATAAATACGCTTTTGATCAAAGGTAATCAGATTCCAAGCTGAGGAGAGGTGGAACCTCTGTGATGTCACAATTCATCTATTATGACGTTAAAGTTGCGCACGGAATATTCCCGCAAATGTCTTTAACAGCTTCACCAAACTCAGATCCTTCTCACAGGCTAATCTGTTAAAAATCACATGTGCGGTGGTCATGTACGTATTCAACAGTAATTAGTTCTGGCCAGGTGTAAATTGGTAATACTGTCTCCAGTGATTAAATTAGTGGCTACCAGAAGTAAAAAACGGAAGTCTTATTATTTATGTGTTTCTTAAATTCACGATCAAATACAGATTGTGAATTTCGTGAAAAATACAGACACACGAATGATACCCGTTTTACCCCGAAACCAAATATATCCTGCTGTGGAAATCACGCTGGTAACAAATGTATCCAAAATTATAATATATCTTCTAAGACAGCGAATTTGCTAATATTCATGCTGAATGTCTTTCTAGTGTACATGTTGCCGGTGACTGCAATGACTTTGTGTATGAAGTCGAAACATTTACCTACGGGGTGTACAACTTTTTATACAACACCTCTCAAGCAATCAAAGCATTAGGTAGATGTTTTTGATGTATCTATGGTGTGTTACCTCTGTGATAGGGATCCAGTTCTGGGCTGTGACACTCAGAGACTGGAACAGTCGGTCCTCGATGAAACACAGGTTTCCTATGATGAACTCTGAAACCCCGAAGATCTCGCTGGTCCGACACAAACCTGAAGAGAAGATCACAATATATATACATGTACATAGAATACCATAGAATAACATTTTCTCCTCTTTATTTTCTATTTCTATGAAGATACTTACGACAATAAACATTGAGTAAACACCGTTTTGCCCTAAATAGCCAACTATATAAAAACATAGTGAGATACGAACTTGGAAAGAACTTTCCAATT